>JAVTVY010051132.1:0-27612 GCA_036873755.1 Hanleya hanleyi
GAGTGTACGGTCGAGAATCAACAAGTGCACGTCAACTCTCCGTCACCCATAATGGTTAACCCTAGGTAGCCTGGGCTTTTGGGGATCGGTACAGGCCTTGTGAGGGGGGGGAGGGGATTTCAGCCCCTGATTATTTTTTTTTACCTCTTGTCCTTGGGAGCTGAACCTTACCACACTATACCCTTGAGCCAAGCTCTACCATAAAATGCAAAAAAAGATATATATATCGGTGACGTCATTTTCAAAAAGGCATTTTTAGTCGATTTGTATGGTCAGCTTTTTCGAATTTCTCATTTATTTAATTTCTCCGCAAAAACTGCATGAAAAATTGATAAATATTACTCTGATGTGAAATAAAATAGTTTTTGCCCACTTTTCCTCGTAAGAAAGCAGAAATTTTGAAGAAAAATGACGAAAATATCACTTTCTCCATACCCCACGAAGTGTCATCTCTCAATAATATGTGGACATGTTGGAAGGCCATAAGACCTGATAGGGTTAATAGCCCTCTGTTGAGCACCTACCTTCATCAGCTTCCCTATAATATAGATATAAGGTAATAAATAAATAAATAGGTAAATAAATCTATTGTCTGACTAAATACTCTGGAAATACTATGAAAAGATCTGCACATGTACCTACGTATATGTTGCGATTATTATCCGCATTGTTCAGGTTGTTTATGGTGTCTGATATGTCAAACTGTTCACAAGCAGTGTCCACCAATGAAGATATGGTGATGATTTGTATAGTGTCTCGGTATTTGCTAATCATATTTTTACAAGTAGTTTTACGTACCTATAAAGTTAATGTTAGGGCGCCGGCAGGCACACACAACATACAGATGATCAGGGCGACGTTGGCCGTTTGACATAACGTCCTATAAACACGTAACGAGATCGGAACGTTTCAGAACAACCGCAGCACAAATACAGTTTCTGGATAGCAGCAACATACACTTATACACCCTGTCACAAGAGCTCAATATGTCGTGTACCAGACGGTTGAAGAGACTGGGTGTCAATGCGTTAGTGCCGCTTGTGCTTCTGTCTAGCGTAAAACTGATGATCATAGGGACCGAGGTTGTCAGACCATACGACCAAACCAGTCATTTCATTGAGACTGTCTGCATGTATTGTGAGTGACTGTCAAGTATAAGTTTTTCAACATACGAAATACAATGAGATACATGTAGTGTAAACTGTTTGTGTGACAGGAGGACGGCGAAGCTAAAGATTAATTGGTTTAGGGCAGTGTGCAAATTAAATGAACAATTTAATAGAGCTGTTATCTGGACAATTGAAAAGGAGAGCGGCCAGCAGCCGAAGAGACAACACGTGTTCCCTGTCACATTTATATGTGGTAGTTAAAACAGATCTGCTGTAAAGAAGGCAATATGGAAAGTGCTAAGAGATGCTTTGTGAAAGCTTATCTATGAAGAGTAGATCATTACTGGAAAGGTTTTCAGAGTGTGGACTGGTTAATTACCTATTTCCCCCGATTGTGTTTGACACTTGTGGATAGTGTTGTCAGCACTCGTGTGGAGAGAACCAAAGCCTATGTTCACCCAAGAAAACCGTTTCGCAGAGACAAAATATTACAATTCTAGAGTCAGACACTGAGACTGTTGACAAGTAATAAACCAGGGAAAAGATTGTGATTATTCCAGTGTGCGATAATTGCAGTGTTGTGATTATTCCAGTGTTGTGGTAACTATATGTAGATGTGGCTGGCTAAAGCAGCAATTTGTCTGTGTTGTGGCTACAACCAGAATATTTGAAAAAGAGGAATACAGAAATCCTGACAAGAACGGTAAACAGTGGGATTCTTCAAAATCGTGCAGCTTCAGGATTACGCGTTCGCGCTGTGGGATTACGCGGGATTGGACTGAAAGGTTATTCCGGAGCTCTAAAGACAGACAGATAAGCCAGTTAATGAAACGAATTCTGTCGAGTAAATGCATGCACTGTGTGTGGAAATACTCATGTTAACTGTATATTTCTTTGTAAAAATGTTATAGCCTTTAGTATTGAAATATTATCCATATCAATATTTCTATGATTGGTGTTTGAGTTGATTATTTTAGTGTTTTCTCGTTTCCCTAAATTAGCCGCCTGTAAACTAAATTCCGATTTGGCTCGACGAGGAATGTAAAACCCATCAATCGTGACATCTGGGGGCCTAGTCCGGGAGACATTCCTCCTTTGTGGCTCGAGCATTTTATAAATTTGTGAGATTAGTTTGATTATACAGGCAGGGCTGTTCTGGGTGGAGTGATACTGAAATAACAACGATTCTGGAAAACTGTTTTTTCAGACACTGGGTTCAAGTGACAGCTATTGTTCTGGTATTGACCCTGGGTGTGTGGTGTTATTGTTTCACAGACATTTAGCATGGATGTTCATAGTTTAACAAACACAGGGGAGAAGTTAGGTTTGACATGGCCTGAGTTATTAGCTTTTGTTAAAGAACAACATGACATGGATAGAACAGAGAGGGCTGCAGCTAGAGATGCTGAAAAAGCTAGAGCGATAGAGCAATCAGAGTTAGCAAAGGAAGAATTTGATAGACAGATTAGAGCGAGAGAAGTAGAATCCGAAATAAGACTAAGAGAAATGGCAGCAGAAAAGGAGCTGATAGAACTTAGGAATGAGTCTACAAGTTCTAGTTTGCATGAATCTTCTGGGGCGACACGGCGTGTTGGACTCCCAACCCCTAAAATCCCCCCGTTTGATGACACAACAGATAACATAGACTCTTATCTGTTACGCTTTGAGAGATTTGCTAATGGACAGCAGTGGAGTGATGACTGCTGGGCCGCAAATCTTAGTGTTTGTTTGAAAGGCAAAGCGTTGGAAGTGTATTCAAGACTTCCTGCTGAGGATGCCTTAGATTATAGTCGATTGAAGAAAGCTCTGTTACAGCGCTTTGAACATACAGAGGACGGCTTCAGACAGAAATTTAGAAACTGTAAGGCCGAAAAGGGCGAAACAGCTGGGCAGTTGATAGCACGCATGTCAAATTATTTGGAGAGATGGGTTGCTATGTCAAGTATTGAGTGAGACTTCGATCAATTGTGTGGATTATTGATTAAGGAACAGTTCACTGAAATTTGTAGTAAGGAGCTAGCTACTTTTCTCAAGGAACATGAGTTCAGTAGTGCTGAGCAATTGGCCAAATTGGCGGATAAGTTTGTAGAGGCTCATGGAGGACACACATTAACGAGTAATAATACTCACAGGGGTTTTGCTGGACCCAAGGGAAAGTCTAACTCCTACAAGACAGATCAGTATGCATCTAACAAATTTGATCAGGCTAAAGGAAATCGCGGGGATCAAAAATGTTTTCAGTGTCATCGTTTTGGACATTTGAAAAATTCGTGTAGGGCAAAGTTCACTGCAGCTGGACAGCCAATCAGGACTCCAGCCTTTGCAGGAAGAGATCGAAACTCGCATACTGGTCGCCAGGCTGAAACGGCTAGTGCATGTCTGGTGAGACAGATTTCTGAGAGTGAATCTCACGAAGTTAGACTAGCATGCGGACATGCGGTTCCTGTTGTTAGTGCAGCGTGTAGAGATCCTACGGAGGACACTCGGGTCATCTTAGCTGATTTAGCGGAAAAGATGCCTGTGACTAAGGGATACTTATCGGGGCGTGAAGTATCTGTTCTTAGGGATAGTGGGTGCAGTGGTGTGATTGTCCGTAGTAGTCTTGTGACTGACGAGCAGTTAACAGGTGGTCACCAGATTTGTGTTTTGATTGATGGCACGCTCAGAAGGGTCAAAGAAGCCGTAATCAAAATTGACACTCCATTCATCAAAGGAATGGTAACTGCACTTTGTATGGATTCGCCAGTATATGACTTGGTTATTGGTAACATTACTGGAGTTAGACATCCAGGGGACCCAGATCCGTTGTGGAAAATGGACAACGGTGAAACAGATGAAACAATTCAGGTCAAAGTGGAGGTAGTACAAGCAGTTGAAACTAGAGCTCAGAAAAAATTGAGCGAGAAACCATTTCGTCCTTTGTTGATCTTTCAAGGATCATTAGGTGTTAGTTCATACGATTTGAAAGAAAAGCAAGCAAATGATCACACTCTAAAAGTTTGTAGGGATAATATCGGAGTCGTGTCCAACACTCGTCGTAAAAGTGGAACTGCCGAGTTTGTTGAGAAAAATGGTCTTCTGTTCAGATCATATGTTAACAAGACAGGACGGGTTTTTAACCAGTTGTTGGTTCCGACAGAATACCGGAAAACTGTGATACAACTTGCTCATGATTCGACCATGGGAGGTCATTTGGGCATAAAGAAAACCTACGATAAGGTGCAGACTCAGTTCTATTGGCCGGGTATTCATGCAGACGTTACAAGATACTGTCGGTCATGTGACATTTGTCAAAGGACTACTCCTAAGGGTAGAGTGCCCAAAGTTCCATTAGGATCTATGCCTTTGATCGATACACCGTTTCGGAGAGTAGCGGTCGATATAATCGGACCTATCTATCCAAAATCGGAAAAAGGGAATAGGTATATCCTAACTATTGTTGATTTCGCCACGAGATACCCTGAAGCAGTTGCACTGCCAAGTATTGAAGCAGAACGCGTGGCAGAGGCACTTGTTGAAGTATTTTGCAGGATAGGAGTTCCGAATGAGATTCTCTCTGACAGGGGGTCTCAATTTACTTCAGAGGTCATGAAAGAGGTGAGTCGGTTGTTGTCGCTCAAACAGCTAACAACCACGCCATACCATCCAATGTGCAATGGGTTGGTTGAAAAGTTCAATGGTACATTGAAACGCATGATCAAACGATTGTGTGAGGAGAAACCCAGAGACTGGGACAGATATATTGGCCCAGTATTGTTTGCATATAGGTAAGTTCCACAAGAGAGTTTAGGTTTTGCACCCTTTGAGCTCTTGTATGGTAGAACAGTAAGAGGTCCTATGGCAATCTTGAAAGAGTTATGGACGTCTGAGGAAATTGATCCCGAGGTCAAAACTACCTATCAGTATGTTTTGGATCTCAGAAATAGATTGGAAGAAACTTGTGATCTGGCCAGAAAAGAGCTTGAGAAAAGTACTATGATTCCAAAAGCAAACATCGAAAGCTAGAGATAGGAGATCAGGTTCTTGTTCTCTTGCCAACAGACAACAACAAGCTGTTGATGCATTGGAAAGGATCCTTTGAAGTTGTTGCAAAGATAGGAGTAAATGATTACAAGATTGACATGGAAGGAAAGACAAAAATCTTCCATGCAAACATGCTAAAACTGTACATTTTGCGGGAAGGGGCTAGCATCCCAAAATTAGATCCAGTTCCCACAATTAACCTTGCTTCAGCTTGTGAAGATTTGGAAGACATTGAAGTGATAAAGGATGATATTCCTTTGCCCTGTTTGGCACAGACAGAAAGTTTCACAGATGTTATAATTTGTGAACAGTTGTCTGACAATCAGAAGAGTCAGGTCAAAGCTTTATTGGAGCAAAACAGTACCACGTTGACAGATCTTCCGGGTCATACACACTTGATAGAATGTGACATTAAACTGGTGACTGACACTCCGATTAGGAACAAGCAGTACCAGCTACCGTATGCTGTTAGGGAAACCATATCTGATGAAGTTCAGAAGATGTTAGATCTTGGAGTTATTGAACCCTCTACATCCCCATACAGTTCATCGATTGTTTTGGTTAAGAAACCTGACAATTCCCATCGTGTGTGTATTGATTACAGGGGTCTCAACAAGGTCACCGTCTTTGACTCAGAACCAATTCCAACCGCTGGGGATATTTTTGCCAAACTTTCAAATGACAGATACTTTACAAAGATAGACCTCAGTAAGGGCTACTGGCAAATTCCTATGACAGAGGATGCCAAGGAAAAGACCGCGTTTTCAACGCCGAATGGTCTATTCCATTTTTGTTCTATGCCTTTCGGTTTGGTTTGCGCGCCATCCAAGTTTTCGAGAATGATGAGAAAACTGTTGGAAGGTATCGACAATGTTGACAATTATATTGACGACATTTTAATACACACCCGAACATGGGAAGAGCACATGATTTGTCTCAAGAAAGTTCTCAAAAGGTTGAAAGAGGCCAATATCACGGCTAGACCAAGTAAATGCTTGGTAGGATTCTCAACTTTGGACTTCTTGGGTCATGTGGTAGGTGAGGACGGGTTGAGTCCTATGACTTGTACATTAGACAAAATTCAGAAATCAGTCAGACCTGTGACAAAGAAACAGGTGCGTGCTTTCCTTGGTTTAACGGGATTCTACAGGAATTTCATTCCAAATTATTCAGATGTAGCATCACCTCTCACCGATTTGACCAAAAAGAAAACACCTAACAAAGTAAGATGGGGAGAGTCACAAGAAAAGGCTTTCTTGGCTCTCAAGCACATGTTGTCAACTCCGCCTATTTTGAAGTTACCAGATTTGCAGAAGCCTTTTGTTCTCAGAACTGACGCTTCAGATATAGGGCTAGGAGCTGTGCTGTTACAAGCGGATGGAGATATTCTATTTCCAGTCTCGTACGCTAGCAGAAAATTGCTTGACAGGGAGAGAAATTACTCTGTAATCGAACGAGAGTGTTTGGGAATCATTTGGGCGATACAAAAGTTCAATGCTTTCCTATATGGGAAGGAATTTTTATTACAGACTGATCACCAACCATTGGCTTATCTAAACAAGGCCAAATTACTCAATTCTCGCATTCTGAGATGGGCCCTGTTTCTGCAAGAGTATCGCTTTACTATACAAGCAATCCGTGGTTCTGACAATGTCGGTGCCGATTATCTCAGCAGAATTAATGACAATGCCTGAATGATGGGGTCACGGGATTATCCAGTGTTTGAATTGACAGGGTTCCGGTGTTAAAGAGTTTCCTACTGTATATAATTTGTGTTGACACGGTTAACCTCATCTTCCGATAAGGGGGTAATAGAGATGTCACACAAGTATTCACCAAGATATAATTATATATTACAGTTTAGTTAATATGAAATGGATTAGGAAAAAAAAACTTATATTGGAAATTATTTTCTAAATAATGTTCTTTAAAAGGGGAGTTATGTCAAGTATAAGTTTTTCAACATACGAAATACAATGAGATACATGTAGTGTAAACTGTTTGTGTGACAGGAGGACGGCGAAGCTAAAGATTAATTGGTTTAGGGCAGTGTGCAAATTAAATGAACAATTTAATAGAGCTGTTATCTGGACAATTGAGAAGGAGAGCGGCCAGCAGCCGAAGAGACAACACGTGTTCCCTGTCACATTTATATGTGGTAGTTAAAACAGATCTGCTGTAAAGAAGGCAGTATGGAAAGTGCTAAGAGATGCTTTGTGAAAGCTTATCTATGAAGAGTAGATCATTACTGGAAAGGTTTTCCAGTGTTGTGGTAACTATATGTAGATGTGGCTGGCTAAAGCAGCAATTTGTCTGTGTTGTGGCTACAACCAGAATATTTGAAAAAGAGGAATACAGAAATCCTGACAAGAACGGTAAACAATGGGATTCTTCAAAATCGTGCAGCTTCAGGATTACGCGTTCGCGCTGTGGGATTACGCGGGATTGGACTGAAAGATTATTCCGGAGCTCTAAAGACAGACAGATAAGTCAGTTAATGAAACGAATTCTGTCGAGTAAATGCATGCACTGTGTGTGGAAATACTCATGTTAACTGTATATTTCTTTGTAAAAATGTTATAGCCTTTAGTATTGAAATATTATCCATATCAATATTTCTATGATTGGTGTTTGAGTTGATTATTTTAGTGTTTTCTCGTTTCCCTAAATTAGCCGCCTGTAAACTAAATTCCGATTTGGCTCGACGAGGAATGTAAAACCCATCAATCGTGACAGTGACGTAGTTCACATGGGAGTGGAAGATTGTTACTGTGGTGTCAAACGTGGAAGCTGCAGGTCCAATATGCCTTGTGCTCAGATTCGTGTCAACTACACAAGAGGGAATGAAGAAAATGAACGGAATGCTACGTTACTCGAGAGGGCGTACATGTATCCATATATGGCGGATTCCACGTAAAACTATACCACTGTCCGTCAAATTGTCCGTCTCACCGGAAAAATGATGTTTGTAACATTAAAAACGTAAAAACGACTCTGTGTCTTGTACTGTGTTTGCTAAACCCACAAATGTTGTGTATGGATGCATATCTGAATATAAACAGTTTTACACTGCACATTTCTTATCTGCAGTATAATAGAGAGACAGAAATGTAAATGTTTCTAATGTCATTTGTTCTAATGTCATATGCCCGTCCAACTTTTTTTACAATATTCACCACAAAACAAATGTCAATTAAATTATTCAATTAAAGATTTACAGTGGTACTAGCTTGACCTTATTGAGATATATGTACCATTGCCAGTGTATTAAATACCAATACATCGATACTTATGAGCGTTTGAAAAACGTTTCTAATGTCATGTCCGTCCAACTCCCGTGACGGAAATCACATTAGAATTTTTTTGAAAAGGCTCAATATTACAGCATGGGCGATGACATACACTGACAATGGTACAGATACATCAATATGCTTGGTCTAATTCCACTGAGCATATGCAAGTGCTTCTGTTGTAAGAAATTTCTTGTGCATATACAAAATAGTTTTTGACGGACAAATGACATTAGTAACACAAATGTTACTAATGTCATTTGTGTTTTGTTCCGCTTAACTAAAAACTGTACAAAGAATTCATAGGGGCACCAGTTTATTTTCATCTTATTCAATTCATTGACACATTTTAGATAATAAGGTAGAGGGAACATTTTTTGTTTATATTGTTTTCCAAGTTATTGGTGTTACTAATGTCATAGTCCGTCAAGGACGGACATAAATGGGAGTTAGTGGTACAGTTTTGCGTGGAATCCGCCATATTGGCTCGCCAAAGGTATTAAAATATCTCAACTGGTACGGAGAATAGTACACAGGCAATCCTCGGACTGACCAGTACAATGCAATAACTGCATATGTCTGCTCAGAAACGCCCATGAGAAGATCTGACCAGTTGTTAACTTTATTGTTACCATGGTTACGGTATTGAAGCCTGTCCAATTTAATTAGTCGTCTATTGTGGGGATTGTCAAACATTAATAGTTAACTCAGCATAACTTTATTTTTACAGTATGTATAACAAACAGATCACCATTACTGTGTGATATTGATAAAATATCACGCTTGAAATAACTTTGCAGTTCTCCACATATAAAAGTCCAGTACTGATGTTTCATGTACCGGGGTTCAATGGCACAGGGAGACGGTCATCATGTATTCGTGTTCACTGGCACTGAGGTCAATAATGCCGTGTACGGTCAAAGAGAATGTGCGGTTCATCAATCGGCAACTTCATTAGCCATCGATTATAAGCGACACAAAAACGGACCGCCTTCTATTACTTTATATGGCATCAATGACCTTTATCAACTGGAACATAAATTCATCATGACGTCTCCCTATGTAATTAAGCCGAGGTACATGACACATCAGTGCTGGAGGTTTATATATAGAGAATTACAAAGTTACTTCATATGTGATATATTATCAATATCACAGAGTAATGGTGGTCATTTTGTAGAGATCAGTTGGTTATACACGCTGCAATAAAAGAAATATATGCAGAGCTAATTGTTGATTTTTCATTAGCCCCAAAGTAGACGACTAACTAAAAAGGACATACTTTAAGCAATAACTGTACTGTTCAGTCTAATACCGAAAGATACTCAGCAGTTACTGTATAGTTCTGTCCAATCGTCAACGTAATGATTCTTCTTAGCAACTGAACAGTACTGCTTACAGCGTTTACATTATTGCGCAGTTTCGAAATGGAAATTATTATTTCTTACTTGCCCTGAGCTGTTGCTTTGAAGACTTTTCAGTACTGACCAATTCTATCTCGAAAACCGCAAAGTTGCTATACAGAACAATGCAATACATAACAGTCCAGTATTAGGACCTTTCTGAACAGTTATAATGGGGCGAGAACTGCCCAGTACTAGAACCTCAAAGCTTTTGAAATGAGAGGATTGTTTCTTTATTGTAGAGATAATGAATCTTCGAGATCATATCAGTGCTTCGTGACCATGAGCTAATATAAATTATCTAAGTTTGAGGGCAGGTCGGAGTGTTATTCGTGACTTGCTAGCTAACATTTCAGAGCCAGGTCGAAAATCATGATCAAAACTGTCTCAAACCAACACAACGATCTATACACTCCATAATGTTAAAGTTTGTCCTTTTCATAAAATCTTAATCGCCGACCTTATTCTTTGGCCACTGGATGTCTATGTTGTTTGACTGGGTATGTATCTCAGTCACGCTTTGAATGTGACTGTTCTTTTGAACACCATGGATGATCAGCGTGGTACACCAGTAAGTCTACAGTCGGATTTACGTTCAAGTTACCGATTTCTATCTATTGATCGCCCGTCTCACATCATCTCTTGGTCTCAACTTTTTCCTGTCCAGTGAATATTGACGTACATGTAGCTTGGTTATTGTGATCTTTTTATATATGCAGTAAGAATATTGGCCTGTGGGGTTGACATGAGTTATTTTCTAAGTAGTACCCCCGGCATCTTCTTCCACCGCCTTTGGGCATCGTTGCATTCATTTGAGTTGAGCAAATGATCCTTTTGCTGAAATGTCTTCGGAATGGTCTGTCTGTTTGTAACACTGATGCAGCAACTCACACTGTACCTACACGTCGCATTTTGGGAGTTTTCAGCAGTTGCTACGTATTAATAATTAGTTCATTCAACAATTTTGTACGTTTGAATACTTATTTATTCTCGATGTTTTCTTTCAGTGCTCTACGTATCCGTGTGCACGAGACCCGGCCGAGAATAACGAGACGGTTAAACAGTTCTTACAAAAGTATGGTAGTCCGAAAGAGTCATATGATTGTGTTTACAACCCCAACGACCACAGCGAGACCGTTTTACACGTTATTCCATCAGTGCTGTCTTATTTGGAATGTTGATACTGCAAACGTTTTTTATTTCAACCAGTATAGCACTAACATTTTAATGTTAATATCAAAAGAATGGGAACCTGGTTTGGTTGTCTCCGGAAGAAATGCAGATGACAAGGTATAGATCAATGGGGGAGAAATCAAATGTCGGATATGCTGCCACAGGAAGGAAACTGATCATGAAATTATCGATCCATTCGGTGCCTAGCATGAATATCATATCTCATTGTAGGCCTACGATGGCCTGACGGTTGGAGTTTATTCAATCCAGACATCCGAAGACGATTTGAACTGACCAGAGAGTGACGTATGTGTACGGCAGTTAAACGGGTTGGCAGATGCATGTGATCAAATTTTTCACTGAAATTCACCAACTGCCAGTCAACAAGATCCTGCAGTGAAAAATGTATTTCAAAGAAGTTGTTTATATTTAATCCAAGTTTGAGGCAGATGGCGCCCAAAGCTTATGTGCGGGGGTGGGGGGAGGAGGGGTGCATGCATACGGGTGTTGAGCCTACATAGATCTCGATATCAGAGCAAAGAGACGGTATCTCCCAGTGTCGTTAATATCAATTACAACACATATAAGGGAAGTGGGAAGAGGTGCCGACATACTGACTGCGTCATATGACTTCACAGAATAGTCTTCTGGTAAACCTATTCTAAAGCACATACCAAGAATCTAACGATTGGTGATATGTGTTGTATCTCAGGTACGCTTTTATTGTACCTGTTCATGTGGCAATGTACGACGATTTGGCGGATGTTCGGTGACCAACTTCAACTGCGGTTGAGAATTGATAATGTACAGATTCAAGCTCAGATATAGTACTTGGTGTAAATGTAGCGCCCTGATAGCAAACTATGACCGTAGTTCGAAACATCTTTGGCGCTACCTATCAGTAGATCCAGAAGCCAGCGAACTAGATGTCTGAATCCTCATATTATACACATATGCGGACGTAGTTGCGCAGTAAGATTGGTATTTGTCGTCTTCGTATAGATTCAGAACAAAAATCGAGTGTTGCATCAGGGGAAATGATCTGATACTGGAACATTTGAATCGTACATAAATAGTCACACGCGTGATCCCACGCGACGCTCTTTTGCATTTCCTCTTGCGTGTGTATGGAATGTGAAACAAATCTAGTGGTGTAGGCTGATGAGTCTCAGCGCCGTCTAATTAATCTAATGGTGCAGACTTTCAGTTGATTTGCTTCTGGTATAACTGACGTCTAATGGCTAGGGGCTATGTTATCATCGTGTCATGATGATAACAAGCGTCTAGTCCGTCATTCATAACCAAATTCAAAAAGACAATCATAGTATACATAAACATAGGCTTGTTTCCTGCAAGAGAGAAGCGGTCAACAGTTTTCAATGATACCGGCAAGACATCATGATGTTCCAAAAATATCAAATCCGTATCGCTGATCAGTATGCTTAATCCATAATATTCGTTGCAAAGTCGTCATCTAAAGAATGATGTATCTCAGTCACGCTTTGATTGTGCCTGTTCATATGAGTACCATGAGGATCTTGAAGTACATGGGTTCATACGGCCCCCTAGCCCCGGGTTAAGCGGAATTAGACACAAGTTACGAAACGTAGCGCCATAGATCTTGCACGCTACGTTCGTATTTTGCTATCAGCATGCGATATGTATCGCCAAATTTGAGAAACTTTGAGTGGAGGCGTTTGGTGGAATAGCCCTGTTTTATAAGTTTCTGCAACAATGTTTTGTGACGTTGATTAAAATCGTCACATTCAACACAGGATCTAGCGAATGCTACTAAGCGAGATATGTATACGCCATATGCAGGTCCCACTGAAATATTACTGTCCAGATATATGAATATATGATGTTCATATAAACTTCATCGGCAAAGGATTACTGAGGTACTGGTTTGTGAAAAGGAAGCGTCTCCAAATATCGTCGAGAAACCTGTGATCTTTTCTCGATATCGCGAATTCGGAAGATGAGAGCGAATCGAGATTTTTTTCACAAAAACCGAATGATTCGCCAAATCGGTTTTCTTTCGCTTTATTGGTCGGTTTTCATTCGAGAAATTTTTCTCGAAAGAAGGTTCCGTGATATTCTCTCGAAGCTTTCTCAATCAAAATTTCTCGACAATCTCTCGATCAACATAAAACCAAAAGACGAATAAAAAACAATATCGGGAAAATCGATCGAGAATTTTGAAAACGATTTCGCTTTTTTCATATTTTTGTCTCGACATTCTCTCGAAGATTACTTCGAGAAAACTAACAAAAATTCGCGATTGAAGGAAAAACGATTAATGGAGACGCTTCCTAAAGGATTTGATATTTTTTAGCGATACGGATTTGATATTTTTGGAACATCATGATGTCTTGCCGGCATCATTGAAAACTGCTGACCGCTTCTCTCTTGCAGGAAACAAGCCTATGTTTATGTATGCTATGATTGTCTTTTTGAATTTGGTGCTAATACTGTTATATGGAATATGGAATAGATCTTTGGATTATGGACGCGGATATTCTCTAATGGACGACGGCTGAGTTGTGAGTGACGGACCGGACGCTTGTAATTTGACGATAAAACAGCACGATGTCTTTCCGGTATCATTTTGAGAAAAAAAACAATTAGCAACTATAGCGTGTTCTAATTTTCAATTTTCTTATTTTTATGTTGTTTCTCATGTGCATTACTTTTAATTGTCTTGTGACAGCCATCATAATCAGCATAACTTGTTTTCCAGTGATAAAACGTTGTGATACCTTACTACAATCTTGTATTTTTAGATGAGAGAAGGAATAATTTTATCTTGTTTCATATGTGCGTTATATTTAATAGCTTGTACTAGGCAACAATGATTTATTGATTGTCAAACAGGTTTTAATTTGCTATGTGCGCTACCCAGACGACCAGGTCACAATATAGTCAGTAATGTTATATACTGTTTTAGACTCATACGTGGTATCTTAAATAATACTACAAACTCCTCCAGGTAAACGCAACTTAATGCACGGACTCCCGACCCTTTAGCAACATAATCAAGCTAACGTAAATTAATTTGAATCGGACTTTAATGTTACCAATATATTCAACGTTTGTGTATTATAAATTTCAAATTATGTTATGCTCACTTGATAAAGGCCCCGGCAATAGGGTAGAAAGCTGGTGCATTCAACTGCGTTCACCTGGAGAAGCTCTGGGCTTGCAGTAGTAATATGTCAGTTGTTTGAATCGCTCGTGATCCTCGATACTCGCCTCCCTCTTGGCTATGCCGATTTTACAGATACGATTATCGAAACTTAATTTTTGCTTCGCGTCTTTCTCGGTAAGGTTCCCTTTGAGCGAATGGCGCAAAGAATATAAATGAACCTTAATGTAATGCTGAATTAGGAAGCTTAGTTTTTTTTATCAGGTGACGTATCAATACTACGTTTTCATTCCCATTGTGTGATTGACCTTGAGAACAAAGGCCACACAGATTAATTTAAGATAAATTTAAAATCTGAACCGGCCTAGGCGGTATATAGAGGTAACTATTAACAGGTTCACTGCAGCTGAATAATTTAGTGCAATATGCCGATTTCATGGTGTGTATCACATGTAACCCTACAATATTGCCGATGAATAAGGGAAAGCTCTTCTCTAATATTATATTAACAAATGTCAAGTTGCACTGGTAATGAAAAAGAAAACGTGACCAGTACAGTACTAGAGTGCGAATATTTTCCTAGAGTGCGTATAGTTTCCAAAAAGAAAACGATGAAATTTAGTTTTATAAATACGCAAACTGGCTGAACACGAGATACACATGGTACATTGTATATTAACTACTTGAATTCTTCAACTCAATTCAGGGACTCTCACTTAACCCTAACTGTCCTGGGGGAGGGGCATTATGGACCCCCAACCAAACTTTCCACTATATCTCCGGATCGACCAAAAATGAGAGCTGACACTCCGTAACGTTGAAGTTCATCATATTGGGATCATTTTGTGCCTATGTGCATAACCCCCGGATCCTGGGTAAATTCAAAGGGCGGCCATATGGGATATCGCCATTTTTTTTTACAAAATTCCTGCTTTTCTGCTAGGAAAATTGAACAAATATTGTTTTATTTTACCTGAGTTCATCATTTACTGATTTATCAGTTTTCATTGAAAACTGTTGACTGCTTCTCAGGAAACTAGCCTATGTGTATGTATACTAAGATTGTCTTTTTGAATTTGGTGCTAATACTGTTATATGGAATATGGAATAGGTCTTTGGATTATGGCGGCGGATATTCTGTAATGGACGACGGCTGAATTATGAATGACGGACTAGACGCTTGTAATCACGCAGTTAATGTGAAGAAATTACATAAATAACAAATTCGAAAAATCTGATCAAAAATCGACCAGAAAATGTTTTTTTGATAGAGCTTGACTCAAGGGGTGCGGTAAGCTCCAGTCCCCTTGCTCAAGTGGTAGGAAAGCTAATTAGTAGACCGACCCCCAAAAAACCAGGTCAGGTAGGGTTAAACCGTTTCATCCCTGGCGCGGTCCTGGGGCGGTGACATGATGAAGTCCAGAATTTCCAAATTTTCAGTTGTAAGAGACTAATTCAGATCAATGTAATATTGGCAAATATGGGACTTTTGTCTGTCTGTCTGTGTGAACTTTTACACTCATAAATGTGGATAAATCTACAGTGACATTCTAAGGCTATATTGATCTAATGGGCTGTCAGCTGTTACAAGATGTTCATCGTCTGAAATTTTGCCCCTGAAAATGTTGTAGCCACAGGGAATAAAGTTCGTACAGTGAAACTTGTGTATACCGACCATAATTGAGACCATATTATATTGTCGGTTTTGATTATATTGCTAATGCTGTTATATAGAATAGGTCTCTGGATTATGAACGCGGATATTCTTTAATGGACAAAAGCTGAAATATGAATGACGGACCAGACGCTTGTAATTGACAGGGTTTTGTTTTATCGAGATTCAAAATTCATAAATTTAAGCGTTGAGACAATGGGTAGATTCGGTATTTAGAGGTTGGTCGGTTTACTCATGTGTCGGTATTCACAGGTTTCGTTGTAATAAGTTTAATTCAGGAGATATAGAGGAAAGCAGATCTCAGGTGGCGGTCATTTTTAAATCCAAGATGGACTAGAATATAATTTTCATGGTCGCACTGACTGATGCCTTGACCATGATAAACCTGACGCTAAAGCCTATACGGTGACTTGCCGTTGCTGAGAAATTGAACATAATACATCATCCCCATCCGAAATGCGGCTATTATGGAACCATAAGTTCCTGGACTCACTCTTCGGGGGTATTGGATTTCTTGTAGAAATGAAAGCAAGTCACTGGAAACATGACCAGTTTCTTTTTTTGCGTTTTCGTTTAAATATTCCAGAGTCAGGTAAGTTACCTCAATAGGATATGCATAATCATTGTGAAAACAAAATAACTTTAGAGTCCAGCACGTGATTATAATATCATATACAGAACTACTCTTAATACAAATAACTCCGCAGTCATGTAAGTTACCTTAATATAACAAGCTTAAAGGTTCCGAATAAAAATAACTTCAGAGATGGCCAACTTACCATGATGTGTATATAATGGATCTGAACACAAAAATATTACTCCAGAGTCAATACTTCACCACAAGAAGACATTTATAATGAATGTGAACAGAAATAATCTAGTCTAGGCTTCATCTTTCCCGTCTTTGGAGAGAGAGTTAATTAAAACATCTAACATCTAACCACCCCAAACACCTTATCCCAAAATGTTTTATAACATTCTACTGGAAAACCATCAAATCCTGGTGATTTTCTGTGGTGCGACCTTCACAAGTCAACTTTTCTTCTGTGCTAAGAGTTATATCATATTTCAAGAATTAGTCGTTTTGTCGTCGTCTGTATTCTCGGATTGTGAATATAATCTAGAGTAAAGTTTTTCATTTTCTTTATTAGTTTATGTGATTCCATTACTGTATTTCCCTCATTTGTATTGACCTCTGACATCTCTCTATTGATAAAGTTCATTTACCCTTTTTTTCAAAACAGTTAATTTTCGATGGAACGATAGCTCCCTCAATTTTAACTATACGTAATGATTCTAGTTTCCAGTTGTTTGTCCCAAACATTTCTAGATTTCTATTTCACCAATAGATATTGTGTGAATACATGTATACTATAGATTGTTTGACACCAAATTACAACACATATAAGGGAAAAACCTACATGTGAATTAGGGCATAATATTCATGTTACGAGTCCAGACCATGGATACCATGGTATCATGGTAGTATGTACTACACAGTATTGTGACATTCAACTCTGGTCTGTTCGTTATAAACGACGAATGTCCCCGGATGTTAGATGCTGGACTACATCTCTCGTAAATATACGATCGATGCAGCAATTGTTTTAATTGCTGGAATAATTGATTACACCCCAGCACCGGAACGGTGCACCATAGTGTACTGCAACTCTCATCGAAGTATGTTATGCATTTATTTATTTTTATTTGGGAGGAGGGTATTGAGGGAAGGTTTGAAATCGGATGTGAAATACAGTAACAGGTTCTTTTAAGCTATACTTAGACTATCGGTAATTACAGGTCCAGCAGTTATTTATTTCGATGGGAATTTTTCCTTGTTTGTCTATACGGTTCAGAATTTTTCCAGGATTTTAGTGCATTATTATAATCAGTATGTGAGTATGTCACTAGATTGTTCTTGAATTACAGTTATCGTGTTAGGCTTCTTCTCAACCTGTAGGTATATTTGTTCTATTCCGAGCAATGGATGTCTCCTGTGATTACCTCGGATTTCCAGCTCAGCAACTTACGTTTGTAACTTTTGTAATAAAATTCAACGAAAAGTATTTTGTTTATGTTGTCGAGAATCGAATGCCTTATTAGCCCCTTCCTGTAAACAGCTGTGTTGATCCAGTTTAACCCTACCAGGCCTGGGGAACATTATGTACCAAACTGTTCGCGCTATCTCCGGAACGACAAAAAACTCAGGGCTGACACTCCGTGAATTTTTGGTTTATCATATTAGGGTAGCAGAGAAGCATGGGTAAATTCAAAATGGCGGCAATTTGGGGGAATCAGGAAAATGTTTTCGTCATTTTCTAGAAAATTACTGCTCTGTCGCTAGGAATAGTGGGTAATAACTTTTATTTCACATCATATTAATATTTACTAATTTATCTTGAAGTTTTTGCGGAGGAAGTACATAAATAAAAAAAATCGAAAAATCTGACCGAAAAATAGACCAAAAATGCTTTTTTAATATGACGGCACTGTGACGTCATCGAAGGGACCATCTTGTTGTTGTTTTTTTATTTTCGGTAGAGCGTGACACAAGGGTAAGTTTCAGACCTCAAGGGTTAAATAAAAATAATTAGGTGGGGGGAGGGGCGAAATGGCCTCTCCCCAAGCCTGGACAGGTCCAAAAAAGCCCAGGCCAGATATGGTTAAAGAACACGCATTAGCTTCCACTATAGTACGATGTCCACTCCAGTTCCCAGTGGGATTTTTCCCCCAGGGACCCTTTTCCCCACCCTATAATATTGATGGAAAATGCTTAATATTTGTTTAGAAAGTAAGTCTGAAACTCACATATAATGTTATGGCTTATTTTATTGTCACAAATATATACTATACGTAGAATAGATAATAATGCATGGTATAGATAACAATGTAAAATAGGTAAATGTTCGTACAAATATCATATATTATAAATAGAAGTAATAATGTCGTACATAAATGCTAAGAATATACATGGTATATGGTATATACAGGCATTAAATTTACTTGTACAAATACAAATAGTATACAGGGTCAAGCACAAAGTCATTGATATGTAAACATAGTATACAGTAATTTTAGATAGGCATACATAAAATAAAAGAACAATCTTAAACAGCACAAAGGTAATACCACAATCTTTTAACAAATATTCAGAGGAGAGTATTTTGCCTGATTTTCATTTCATGGAGAATTGTACATAATTAGATTAGCTTAGAAAAGTGACAAACAACTCGGAGGGTCTAAGCGATTCACCTTGCGTTGTCTCGTCAGCCAGCAAAGATTTGATGTAGTCTCTGTTGAAGGTCTCTATTCACTCAGCGCACCCACACTGAATACGCTGAACATACACAGCAATACGAAAATAGTATAGTATAGATAACAAATAAAGGTGTGAGGATTTGGATTACAAGCGTCTGGTCCGTCATTCATAATTCAGCCGTCGTCCATTAGAGTATATCCGCGTCCATAATCCAAAGACCTATTCCATATTCCACATAACAGTATTAGCACCAAATTCAAAAAGACAATCATAGTATACATAAACATAGGCTTGTTTCGAAGAGAAGCGGTCAACAGTTTTCAATGATGCCGGCAAGACATCATGATGTTCCAAAAATATAAAATCCGTATCGCTGATCAATATTCTTAATCCATAATATTCGTTAAAGTCGTCATCTAAAAACAATGATGTATCTCAGTCACGCTTTGATTGTGCTGTTCATATGAGTACCATCAGGATCTTGAAGTACATGGGTTCATACGGTCCCCTAGCCCCGGGTTAAGCGGAATTAGACACAAGTTACGAAACGTAGCGCCATAGATCTTGCACGCTACGTTCGTATTTTGCTATCAGCATGCGATATGTATCGCCACATTTGAGAAACTTTGAGTGGAGGCGCTTGGGATGAGCCGTTTTTATAAGTTTCTGCAACAATGTTTTGACGTTGATTAAAATCGTCACATTTAACACAGGATCTGAAGCAAATCTACGGAGAGAAGGCCCGCTTCATTTTTATAGAGATATAGGTCTAAATATGATATGCCTGTAGGGTTATCTGTAGTTTCCTTCAAATCCAGTGAAGGTGGATATATATCCTTCACTGCGTCATTTATATAGCGATTATCCACAGCGAGAAGATCGTCTATATAGCGTTTGGTGAATGAGAAGGAACGGGCTTTGAATGGATCGGTTTTCGAAAGCGCCTGCATATAGTCATATTCATAAGAGAACAGATATAGGTCAGCCAACAGGGGTGCACAATTAGTACCCATTGGAATACCTATATGCTGTTGATATATTGTGCTGCCAAATTTCACATAGATATTTTTAATGAGAAATTCAAGCAACTCTATAAACAAAGAAACATCCCATGAATGATATCTCTTGTATGTAGTAGAGCTAAAGAATGCTTTATGATTTCATAAGCAGTATTTCAAAAGGGATAAAACTCATTTCATTAATAGAAAATATATATTAAAATATAATAATAGTAGTACAATGTTTCACAAATATATTATACAGTGAGAAAAAGGACCACTGGGGGGATACCCACTGGGAAAAATACCCATGGGGAAAAAGCATACTGGGTAAAAAGGCCGCACATCAACCGTCCCAATCCCGGATCAACCAATTTATCCATTACATCACCGAGGGTATTGCATGGAGCAAGGCCCAACATTTTCTGTCAGCGAATTAATGAGCGGTTTCTGTCGGAGGGATAAAATGCATCAATCTTACCAGGCCTGGGAGAGGGCATTATACCAAACTTTCTACTCTTATCTTCGGAATGAGAGCTGACACTCGATTTGCATGACAACCCCAGCAGAGGAGCATGAGTAAATTCAAAATGGCGGCCATGTGGTGTACCAGAAAAGTGATGATTTCAGCATTTTTCTTCAAAAATCCTGTTTTTCTTCGAAGATATTTCGTATCCGATTATTATTTACTTAAATAATCATGCTGTTATTGTGAAGAAAACACGTGAATAAATAGAAACGAAAAATCTGAAGGAAAAATCGACACAGAATATCTTTTTCAAAACAACATCACTGTGACATCATCATGTCGGCCATTCTGGTAGAGCTTGACCGATGGGTATAGTGTGGTCAGGTTAAGCCCACAGGTCAAGGTATAAGAAAAATGTTTAGAGGAGCCGAAATGCTCCCCATATCTTTCCGGTCTGGACAGGTTCCAAAACGTCTAATCTAGTAATTTGGTCTAATATAATATCAAATATACAGAATTTCACGCGGAAAACACTTTCTAATTAAAATTAAATCATATCTGCTCCTGATTTCGATATATCGCTGTAAAGTTAAATCCTATCTGATCCTCATTAAACTTTAATTAGATTGGCGAAAAAACTATGTTTTCGAAAAAGGCGCGTGTCATGCGTATATATTGTAACCCTCTAAGCTAATTAATACATATTCCTGAAATGCGAAGAAATGAAATACTACCGGTATGTATATATACTGGGTATATTCTTATAACTAATTTTAGTGGTACTATCCAGAGCGACTTATAGAAGTTTTCTCTTTAGTCACTCATCTGGTGACGCTGATCCGATTCCTCTATAGTAATATTAGAATTGTGCATTCAGTGGCTAAATTTCCCCATGTGTCCGAGGGAAGTCACACGTTGCAGTTATACATCCAATTGATATCCAGTTATAATTTTAATATAGAAAATCGGATCCACGTCACCAGTTGAGTGATGATGATAAGCCTATATCGCTCCCGATATATAGTAGAATGCTGGAATTTCACAAAATTGTCGTTCCATGGTGAAAGAATATATATCAGTTGGATATCAGTTGTTTATTGGCTGTCTTGACAACAATTGCATCTACGTATACATGTTGATGAGGACATGAAGCTCCACATAAAACTAATACCAACGGTGAAAGTAACTCGATCCGCTGGAACATAGATGCTACCTGTGAGAAACCTACTTTTGCAATCATGACGGAGAGGTGAACATGGAAATTAATAACAAGAGCTGTGAGCTAACATGTCACGCACTGGATTATTCCCAGCCACATGAGACAAAACAAGAAAATAGTAGTACTTATTCAACATCACTCAACGTGAAAATAAATAAATAACATCTGACCTTGAAAACCCATGGGTCAAGGTAAGTCATCTCAAACATACTTCTGATCATCGCCAGATGCACACATAGTGATTTGGAAAGCCTGGCTATAATTTTTCAAGATATATTAAACTGGATGCCCTTGTAAAGATAGGTCAAGGTCAGTCAACTTAGGTAGGCTTCAATTTCATCATCAGTTACATGTGCAATATGAATTTGAATGCCTTAATTAAATCATTACAAAATATTTAAAAAACTAGAATTCGATAGTTTAAATTAGGTCAAGGCCGGTCATTTTCCATAGGCTTCTGTCCCATCATAAAATGCAACTGTTGTATGAATTTGGAGAGCCTGGCTGTAGTTCTTCATGAGATATCGTGTCCACAGCCACTATGGAGAGACAGATGGACAGACAGACGATGCCAATGACAATAACCATTTGGTCAAATTTGGTCATGAGGTAATAATCAGTCAAAATCAATGCAATGAGTTTGATGTATACTTGGAATTTGATCATAGTCCACATATTCTGAGATGGAGTTCATGGTGACCTTGAACATTGTATGACGTTTTGATCTCAAAGTAAATAGGGTCATTCTCTGTTCCATATGTATGGTAGGCATAAAGTTTTGAGAGAGAGAGAGAATTAAGATTTAATGTCGCGTTCAGCAATATTTCAGCTATATAGCGACGATCAAACAATATTCTAAGTACTCAAGCCAATAACTTAGTAATCCGACGCATTAAAACGTACACACATTAAAACTTATGCAACAAATCGATTTCTCTCAAATCCTCCCTCACCCGACTAAAAAGATCTTCCAAAATAGTCGCTCGATAAAAAGCATCTCTCACAATCTTAAAATCTATGCATTCGATAAGAATATGTTTCATCGTAAGATCTTCATGACATGGAATACACCTTGGGACTGGCTCTTTTTTTAGTAAATGTTCGGGAGTTAATCGTGTATGGCCGATTCTACATCGCCTGATCATGGTTTGATCGAAACGTTTCTGGCTGTTCAGATGAGTATAGCCTACAGTTTTTTGAACTCGTGAAGTTTGTTATTATTCACAGCATCACATAAAGATTGAAACAGCCGTCTCACATAAGTACAGATAGAGGGTCTGAAATCGCTATATGGGATTCCAACGGGATCAACCTCATCATCTAGGGCAGCCTTAGCCATCCTATCAGCATCAGTATTACATTTGATGCCAACGTGACTAGGCAACTAACAAAACACAATGTCAATCTGTCGATCAAATCTACAGTCATGTAGTTGTAGAAAGCTCAAGATAGAGGGACGAGTAGAAGTTCCACTTTTAATCGCTTGGAAGCATGGCAGTGAATCTGAGAATATGACATTTTCCGCCCTTTTTGTGGACCCAATACCTTCTAAAGCCAACAATATAGCTTTTGCTTCTGCAGTGAATATCGAACTTTTACCTGGTAGTCGACAGGTTTTAGTTTTGGAACTAAAGATAGTAGCACCTGCTACTCTCTCACCATCTTTAGAACCATCTGTATAAATAGCCTGATGCGATCTGTATTTCTCTCTCAGTATAACAAATTCTTGTGTATACAAGAGCTGGCTCATGTCTGCCTTTTTATACTTCGTTAAAGAAATATCTACTTCTGGTTGAGCTAACTGCCATGGTGGAATTGGTAAGAGCTTGTTAGGGAAAATTTGTCTAAGCTTAATATCAGCTGCTACAATGTGTGGTTTTATACGAATTCCAAGAGGTGGAATAATGGAGGGTTTCTTCAAATAGAGATCTACGAACTGAGGTTTGAAAACCCAGTTATATGAAGGATTCGAGTGATTTGATCGCAATTTTGTGATATATTGCAGTGATAGTTTAATTCTTCGAAGTTCTAATGGAAATTCATCTGCTTCGACATATAAGCTTTCTTTGAGGGATGTTCTGAACGCTCCAAGGCAAAGTCTTAGTCCTTGATGGAGAATAGGATCTAGCTTTGCCAAGTTTGACTTGCTTGCACCGTTGTAAACAATAGAACCACAATCAAGTTTGGAACGAACAAGTGATCGATATTTATAGAATACTGCACGATGTTGGGAAATATTATGCCCGAGGTCGCTGCACAGATGCCCGAGCTTTATTATATACCTGTAGTATTTTCATGACCGTCGATAACGAATGAATAAAGCTATAACAATCGTATTGAATCAGTTTTAATCTTTGCAAATGTTAGAATATACACTGCAAATCAAACGATTGTGGCTGCAGTCTACGTCTCTCTGAACGCGGACGAATACATGAGCTCATGAATGAAACGCGCAGTGCATCAACGGATTACTACGAGTGGGACACCAAGGATTTTTCTATGGGCCAGGTCAAAGACAGTGTCTCCTGCTAAATCAGACGTATTCTCGTGACTGTTCAATAAATTCGTTATATCAAAATATCATCTCAAAGAGAATTCCTCTGGCATTTTTGTATGGCCCAAGTCATCTCGGTTTTAGAAATTTTAAACCTTTATAATGCAGTTCAAATAAGCTCCAAATTTCGTGAAAAGGGCTAAAAATAGCGTATATTATGCTATATTCGGGTAGCATATAAAAAAATCCGTATAAATATACCAAAAATACCACCCTAAGAAGACTACATAGCCGATTTATTTTACAATACTTGGTGTACAGTTATATTAAAAATAACACTGCAGTTTCACACTTGTTCAGCTGGTGAAATAAAAAACATAGGTATATATTTGCTTTTTCTAGTGTTAAGACACACATGAAGAGATACCTTTCTTGCCCCCAGTTGTGTACGTGCGAAAGATTGAACAGCCCATCTTCAGTTCTCACGGGGCTCCACTTCTGGTGTGACTGGGATAATAGTACTACATATATCCAGATATACATTTGATGATTAGCAAGACTTGTAATATACTATGTCATAAATGTATGGACAATAAATGTGAAAATAACATGAATTAAACAGCAAACTGTTTTATTTACTTGAATTGTCGTAGTTAACTTATGTGCATGTAAGTGTTTAATTTTGGAATTTATTCACCATATGCAGCTTACATGAACGCTGAAAAATATATGAAAGAAGTAAACTTAGTAGAACTTCCAAGAATTAAACATCAAACTGTGTTATACTTACTTGAATTGTCCTAGTTAGCCGATGTGCAAACAGTTTTTACTTTTCGAATATATTAGACAACGGTTCTCATTACTTAATTTAAGATGTCCATGTTTATCTATTCATATCATCTGTACTCGGTATTTAACTTTACTAAATTTTACCATTACTAAAATGAATATAACTATAAACTCATGACTATAACCATGTCATAAATTCCCAATATACATGTGCTTGCGGACTAAATTTAAGACACACAAGTAATTATCTGATTTTAAATAGATGCGAACAATTTGAAGTACCTGAGGCAGGATTGGACGATGCATTCGAAGCTGAAGATGAGGTTGTTACTGTAGATGTTTTGGATGACGGAAGAGGGCGTTGATCTAGAATGAGGGAAATCTTACGATGTTCAGTTGGTGATATTCCTTCATCATAGGACTGGAGACTCTGAATATTCTTATGGCCGGTAATCTTCATAATAGTAAGATCTTCAATGCCAGCCTTCTTCAAAACTTGGACGGTGGTTTTGCGACATCCATGATTTGTTTTCCTTCCAGGAAACCCAGCTTTTTTACACACGGACTTCAGAAGGCTATTCAAACTACTCTTACCCAATGCGGTGTAATAGTACCACTCAGCCGATGCCAAACGCTGTTCCGGTAGATTTCTGTATTACTTGTAGATAGAAGGGCGAGCCAGAAGAGAGAGCTGGTCTGTGCTTGCAGAACTCCCTGTACAGAGCCACTGGGCATCTTTCTTCACCAGTTGCATAACATTTTGGTGTCGTCTGACGTCTGTCATCAGTGTGAGATTCGTCACGTCCATCCTGAATTTTTGATCCCCTAGGAATAAGAAATGCAAGTATAGCTTAGAAAAGATAAATAATTCAACAAGCATTCATATGAATACAAGCGTCTAGTCCGTCATTCATAATTCAGCCGTAGTCCATTAAAGAATATCCGCGTCCATAATCCAAAGACCTATTCCATATCCATATAACAGTATTAGCACCAAATTCAAAAAAAGACAATCATAGTATACATAAACACAGGCTAGTTTCCTGCAAGAGAGAAGCGGTCAACAGTTTTCAATGATGCCGACAAGACATCATGATGTTCCAAAAATATAAAATCCGTATCGCTGATCAGTATTCTTAATCAATAATAATCGCTCTAAAGTCGTTATCTAGATAATGGTGTATCTCAGTCACGCTTTGATTGTGACTGTTCATATGAGCACCATGAGGATCTTGAAGTACATGGGTTCATACGGCCCCTAGCCCCGGGTTAAGCGGAATTAGATACAAGTTACGAAACGTAACGCCATAGATCTTGCACGCTACGTTCGTATTTTGTTATCAGCATGCGATATGTATCGCCAAATTTGAGAAACTTTGAGTGGAGGCGCTTGGAGGAATAGCCCTGTTTTATAAGTTTCTGCAACAATGTTTTGTGACGTTGATTGAAATCGTCACAATTAATCTAGCAAATGCTACTAGGCGAGATATGTATACGCCATATGCAGGTCCCACTGGAATATTACTGTCCAGAAAGGGATAGTTTACGATGTCGAAATTGTAATCATCTCTTTTGTCATAAAGTCAACGAGAGAGAATGCCTTTAGAGCAACATTCATGCATTCACAACCTTTCATATGTTAGTGGGAATTTCTGTACTATTATGGTGATATAAATTGGCATTCACAAAAACAATATTTCTTGGCTTTCCTCACTCAGAATAAAATAAGCATGCTTGCGTTAATGCTATGATGACAATCAGGCTCAATTCTAATTAAACATGTAGCCTATACTAGCACGCTGAAAACCCATTGGTTGCCATTCTGTTCTCTCTGGGGTAACAGACTACCCACTGGCTGTTAACGATTTGACAGAAGTTTAACAGAATATAACAGAAATGGTATTATTCGATTATTGGATTATGGACGCGGATATTCTTTAATGGACGACGACCATTTACCTGCCAAATTTTAACCGATATTTCCAGACTGACCAAAATATCGATAATTCCTCTCGCCACAGTGCCCGAGAACGAGCCAGACTTCCTTGCCAGCGAGCTATCAGCTGACTTGAGAGCAAGCAAGCTGAGACTGCCTGTCTCGCAGGACACAATGTTATTATCCAAGGGCAGGCAGGTACTGGGAAAACGTTTTTAACAAGAAAAGTGGCAAATCTTTTAAACAACAGGGAAAGAATGTTGCCCTTCTTTCCCACGGGCATAGTGACCACCACGGGCATAGCGACTGACGGCTCGCGAAGAAGTCGGGCCTGGCGAGGAAGTCTCGCTCGTTCTCGGGCACTGTGGCGAGAGGAATTATCGAGATTTTGGTCAGTCAGAGAGGAAAAGTGATCAAAGGGAGAAAAGCACATGAAAGGGAGTAGAGATAGCAGAAAGGGAAAGACAGAATGACAGGAATGGTGCATAAATATTACAGCAACTAACGAGTGTTCAATACAATAAAAGAATTGAATTACCTGGTACAACTAAACTCGAGCCATTCCCCATTCACATCGTCACCTTTCAAAACAATATCACCCCAGCATAACCTTCTGTGTTCGTCCCTTCC
>JAVTVY010051133.1:0-25278 GCA_036873755.1 Hanleya hanleyi
AAATGTATGTTGGAGTTTACAGTACATTCAATCGTAAACACATTAATCTGTAAAATGAACTGTGATATTTCAGTTGACATCAACTGCAATGGGTAAACTACGCACACACGTAACATAAAATGCTTGTTTTCTCTGAAAGGAGGTTGATATCTTTGCACACGAAACACTCAGTTGCAGGAAACATCCGACACCTGCGTTGTGCGATACAACATTCAGAGCATTATCAGAACACGCGCTGGGACGGACGCAGCGGGTAACTTTAATTTTTGGTCAATAGTACGGTTTGGTTTTGGATTTATACATCTTCACATTTCAAGCTAAATGTCATTTCCGTGTTCCGTCATTTAGTGTTCGTCTTGCCTTGCGAAGATGGGTTTTATCTGGCTTGGAGTTTTATCCTACTATCGTGTAATAATTGCAGAGATTCGTTCGTGATTATTTACGAAGCTTGTGGTGATCGCATTTGTAAACACGAAGAGCAATGGCCATTTCGGCCTTCCAGTGACCTACGTTGCCGCGAAACCGATAATTATAGACAATGGTGCCACGTAATTGTATTGTTTAAAGAATGTTAAAACAACTGTGATTTTAAATTACAGGGCTACCAAATTTTACAGTTGAATGCCTGTAAATAAACGGTAATTATAAAATACGGTGCAACATTTTACAGTTCAAAGCCTGTTAAAACACGGTAATTGTAAAATACGGTGCAACGTAATTTTACAGTTGAATGTACTGGCACCTTTTCTGCCAGTACATTTAACTGTGAATTTACGGTGTGATTTATAACAGTGAATATCCCAAACCAAATAGAAGATAGGCCTATGCCTAGAGAAATCAAATGTATGAGGGACCCGAATTATTATTATCATTATCCATATCATTTCATTCTATCATTTAGTACCCTACATATTTCAGCGAACGTTCGGCGAGTGTGGCCTTCCAAGGGAACCAGTCACCAGATAGCAACCCCGCTCTACTGAGAATTATATACCCTTATACCGAGTTAAGGAATTGAAGACCCAGAATACCTTTATCTTGCTCAGAAATTATTTCATCTTCAAGGTCTGGACCACATTTGGCATTTTCAGGAATATATTTCAATTATAAAATTTGGTTATATAACATTGGGATAACGATTGGTCAAACTTATATTTTTTCGAAAATGTCCGAACATCAATCATCACAAGTTCTAATCAACTACACTGTGGTGGTCTTTTGGTAGTGCGCTCGCCTCGCAACCGACAGGTCCCAGGTTCGATCCCAGGCTGAGTCATATCAAAGACATAAACAATGAAACTTGTATCTTTCTCGCTTGGTGCTCAGCTGAAAAAGGGTAGATCAAGGACGGGTTGATCCGGTGTGGGGATAATGCGTCGCGATATGACTGAAAAATGTTGAAAACTACTTTAAAATTCCACTCACTCACTCTAATCAATTGCGGGGGTGCGACAACCGTTGCGACAATAACTTAGTGCAATATACACGTACATGTATAGTTGTTGTTCACAACGAATGGCGAAATGAAATGTCGGTCATTCGATGCTGCTTTTGTTTTCAAACGTCGCGGGTCCATACATATGCTTGTAATGACTATTTACAATAAATAGGGATAAAATAAAAAATCAACATAATCACAGTCGGCATAAAGCGACTCCAGCTCGTATTTGGGTCTTTCATAAAAGAATAAATCCTGAAACAGGTTCGTACGAGTATTAATACAAAAAATCCTATGTTTTTTTAAAGCAAAGTGTGGTCCATTTCTGTCTGGTATTGAATTAGTATCTATGTAGATAAAATTACCTTTACATACATTCAAGGTCACATCTTCACTGAAAAGATATTCCTTAAACATATGGTCATATTGTTAAGTTTATTGGAGCGATATGCAAGAGGTGGGAAGAATTGTCGACGTCTGGCGACTAAAAAACAATCATATGACCCAACAGTAAAGCTACCCTCGGCACTTTACATTTAGTCCCGAGACTTCGGTATGGAAAGAACACTAGGAGACGGACAGACGAATGGAAACCGCCATCACGTAATACGTCCGTCTTTTGGAAAGGTCTAGAAATGGGTTGCTATGCGGGCACATAGGTCGCAATGTAATGCATATTCAATTATAGCATTGATTTGTCTGTACGGTACAGCTTTGGTAGCCATAGTTTTCAATGCTTCAGAACAGGAAACAGATCGAGGGATGCAATGTTCAGTAAAATACAGGCTTCATGCGAGTAAATACTTTTGCCGATCGCGAATGTCGCTCGATGCCTTTTACCAGTATGTATCTGTGATACGCCTCTGTGCAAGAGCTCTACGATGAGGTATGCATCGCATATCTCTGTGTAAAATGTTCTTATAAACATATTTGATACTCTTTCGAAGCTGCTCCTGTGTACAGAAATGTATCGGGAGTGACCATGTGTATACTTTGTTCTGACAGCTTTTTTTTGCAGCCCAGTGTCCTGATCGGTGCTATCGACAGCAGCAGATTCATTTCGCAGCCCATTCTAATAATGGACCCCTGTTAATTTTAAATGTATGAGCTGGTGATGCTTTGTAAATCACAGGTGTTGTAATCAGGGTGGACAAAATCAACGGCTTGGAAGCGTGTGTACTTTTGCACAACTTTTTTATTTGGGAAATTACGGTAGTGCGCAAAGGCATGTAACACAACTTCCTATGAATTGCATGGTAATGTGTATTACTGAGCATATGGGCATGAGATATTTCTACCAATTAAAATTAGTCCAACATATACTAAGTGTTATGTATTTACAGTAATTATTGAAATCAGGAAATTCTTCATGGTTGTTGGCTAGCTAATGAATGTTGGTTGTGATGTTTTTGTTCCGCTCAGCCTCTGCATGTGCATTGACTCTTTAATGGCTATATGTCTCCTGGCCTGGATATGCTCAACACATTGGGAAACGGCTAGCTATATTATTGCTAATGGGTGTCTGATCTGATGCTTATATACATACAGGCGGTATTGTACAGACAATGGCTTGCTACTGAATGTTGGATATGCATGATTGCATTTGTTTAACCCTGTCATACTACCGGAGAGTGGAATCATATACCTGTCTATCCGTTTAATTTCTTTAAATTTTCACTAAAACTGTTTGTTCTGGCTGTTTTTACACTAAAGCTAAGGGGTGCCTTTAATTTAAGAAATAATGTTTTCATATTCTATTGCACCATCTAAATTCATTATCAATAAAGATTATAATGAAAGGTTGAAATAATATGGTAAACTTTTCTTTCTCCCCTTTGTTGAAAAAACTTTTCCACTGATATTGGCACTATGCTTCCGTCTCGGTTGGCATCGTGCCAGTATCAGTGGACGAGCTAATGTGGTCTCTCAAATGGGGAGTGATACTGTCAGCTGAGTCAGCTGTGTGGAAATTACGCGAATATATGTTTATTTGTGTCGCATTGTTAATCAATTACTGTTAAACTTGAGAAAGAAATTTCATCTTGTAATTTATTTGTTTGTTTTATTCGGTTGTTACTTGTATGAAAGCAGACGCCCCTTTCCTCACCCGACTTGTGAAATGGAATCTCCTCAATGAACACCGACACTTGAAGTGTGTTGATTTCGCATAACCGTGCTGATTCGTTTAATAAATGCACGGTTAGCTCGATGTTAATGACAACAAGAAATAATGTTTCCATAGACGTGCTCAATGGTTATTGTACGCACGGTGAGGATGGAAAAGTATATATTTGAGGAAAGTAACCATTGAGCACGTCTATGAAAACATTATTTCTATTCTATTGCATTACTCAAATTGATTAGCAACAAAGATTATAAGGAAAGCGGTTGAAAACATATTGACAGCCTTCCTCCCCTTTGTTTGAAAAAACTCGATCGCTGATGTTGGTACAATGCTCCCATCTCGATTGGCATCGTGCCAAGCTCAGTGGACGAGTTTATGTCTTCTCTCAAATGGAGAGTTATTTTGTCAGCCGAGCCTTGCTCTGTGAAACATACTTGGATTTAGGTCTATTTGTGTCGCTTTGTTAATCAGTTTCACGATGAAAACAACAGTTAAACTTGAGAAAGAAATTCCATCTTGTAATTTATTTGTATGTTTTCGAATCTGAGCGAAAAAGATCGAAAAAGGGACACTGGAAAACACCAAGATATAATCTTTCTAAGTTTCAGGAGTTTCAAGATTTCTAGAAATTGTACTTATGTCGGTTGTTATAGTACAAGAGAAATGAGCAAAGTTAGTCTGAAAGTGAATGTAGATGTACGGAGGATCCTTCGTCTTCGTTTTGTAGTATTTTTATTTTATTTATTTGTTTGCACGTGTCATCATTGGGTACTGGAAACGAAGAAAAATCTCTTTGACACTTTGGCATACTTAAGATTTTATAATTAGGAACGAATGCTAATTCTGTTCTGTTTACTGGACTAGTTTGAGATATCTCTTTTAAGATACCATGCTCGAAAATAGTAAGATGGTACAATACTTAATACTGAAGGGATCAGGTCCGTGCAGTAATGTTGAAACTTCGAATTTGAAAGTGTCTGAATCCTGATTATCTCCCTTGGATCGAAACATGCAGTAGTCTACAGTTGTCGTGTTGTGACATTGTGTCACAAGAGTGACGTCCCTTCATGTAGCTGACCCGCCGGCATATGAAAGGGTGGGGCAGTTCACTTGCAACTGCATGGACTAAAGAAAACTGATTTAAAATTTGAAGAAATACAGTTTAATTCCGAATTATTTGAACTCCTTGATATGGAAGGTGAAGATATGGATATTCTCTATAGTCAATATATAGAATATGCCCCACCGTTTGATCCACCGACTCTTGTGATGCAATGTCACAACTCGGGAATACCGTATTAATTGGATTTTCGAATCGGACCAAAAAAGGTATCTTGCACAACTAGGCCCCATGTGGGACCTGTGTACCAAATTTCAGAACGACCAAGAGATATTTCCTAAGCATTCACGATAACAATGTTTCACTGGGAAATTCAAGATGGCCACCTGGCCGCCATATTGGATAACAAATCGGACCATAAAAGGTATCTTGCACAACTGGGCCACAAGGGAAATCTGTGTACCAAATTTGAGGAAGATCCATGCAGTAATTCTTGAGAAATCACGATAACAAAGTTTCAATGGGAAATCCAAGTTGGGCGCCTGGTGGCCATATTGGATTTTGGAATCGGACCAGAAAAGGTATGTTGCACAACTGGACCACAAGGGCAACCTGTCTACCAAATTTGAGAAAGATCCAGGCAGTAGTTCCTGAGAAATCGCAATAACAAAGTTTCATGCGGAAATCCAAGATGGCCGCCTGATGGACATATTGGATTTTGGAATCGAACCAGAAAAGGTATCTTGCACAACTAGATCATAAGGTGAACCTGTGTACCAAATTTGAGAAAGATCCATGCAGTACTTCCTGAGAGATGACGATAACAAAGTTTCATGGGGAAATCCAAGATGGCTGCCTGGTGGCCATATTGGATTTTCGAATCGGACCAGAAAAGGTATCTTGCACAACTAGATCCCAGGGGGGACCTGTGTGCCAAATTTGAAAAAGATCCTTGCAGTAGTTCCTGAGAAATCGCGGTAATAAGGTTTCATGAGGAAATCCAAGATGGCTGCCTGGTGACCATATTGGATTTTCGAATCGGACCAGAAAAGGTTTCTTGCACAACTAGACCCCAAGGGGAACCTGTTTACCAAATTTGAAAAAAGATCCATGCAGTAGTTCCTGAGAAATCGCGGTAACAAGAATTGTTTACGGACGGACTGACGACAGACGGACGGACGACGAACGAAAAAAGTGAGCTAAAAAACTCGCTAATAATATATCTTTTATCATATCGACAAAGCTTCTTAATAGAATGTAACCTGTCAAAGAAAACTAAAACATAGTCTATCCGGTCCCTCCTTTTCCGCCACCTCCTCTCCGCAGTATAATTCCCGTCAGCCCAATCGGAAATTGTGTTGAGTTATTCACTTACAATTGATCAAATACAAACAGCAAGAATCGCAACACGAGATTGTTATTTGTAATATACTTAACTTCTGCTTTCATGGATAAATATACCGAGTGAATATGAGTATGATGCGTTTAGAGAATCATCCAGACAAGTTGTGTTCATGTCTTAATTATAGACTCCACCGTCTGATATGTTGTGACTACATGTACATGTTAGAATGGTTCTGTCTGTTTCTGTCTATAATTATTAATCGTCTCTCTCGCCAGAATTTGTCACACTTTTAGTGTTTTCCTATACGGATAATGCAGAGAATATTTTTGCATATTACGTATGAAGAATACTTTTTTTTAATCTGAAAGTCATACAAATCGAAAATCATTTTGGGATACTTTGAAATATCTAAGTGCAGAGATCTAGTATATAGATATGAATAACATTTTGTTAAATTTTATTTGAAATATTTTCATCGAAATTTATAATAAACTTCTTACATACAGCAAAATTTTCAGCAGAATGTAATCTGTCATCATCGTAGGAAAATTAAAATAACGAAGGAAAATCTAGAATGCACCCCTTCCTCCCGCTCCGTCCTTCACTCGCGGATTACAGATATAATCAGTCCGACCGAGACAGTATACTACACAGACTGCCATCCAAACGAAACTGGGTGAAAAAACAACAGAAAAGTTGACTTTGGAGGCTCGAGCTTTGAGACATTTTCAAATGTTAATTAAGATTTTATACCCTGTTTTCCAACTACCCATCCCTTCTGCATTTATTAATACAATAATTATTGACCGTTGGAATGAATAATGTTTGCTAAATATGGCTGTATTTATTGGAAGATATTGTTGTTGGGTTTTAGCGTCGAAAAATGCCGACTACAAGCAAACATATCTGTAAACACGAGAAATGCTAACTGACCCAAATCCGTTTTTAACAAACACAGCGAGTTTTTCTCCTTCATCTGTCTAGTGTGAACATTGCATCACAGAGCAGTCGCAGCGTGGTAACGGACCCACGAATGGAATAACATTTATACGAACAAAATTGTACCATCTGGAATAGATAGGTAGTATAACATATGACTTCGTGTCATATATTGCTCAACTACTATATGAAATTCAAATAGTTCGACTTTATTTTAAACTATGGTGTTCCACTTGCTTCAACATCACACTGAGCAAATTTGTGACAATGGGCCAGGCGCCCCAGTCGCTGTATGGTGGAGAACGGATGATCTCGCTCCTGGTAAGTCGCATGGTTAACAAACGTTTCCCAGTACAAACATGCATCGTGGCAAGCAAGTATATGAATATAATGTTGACTGCATGATTCATTCTGGTTAGCGGATAACGTAATTATTAAACGTTTTGGTGGATTCAATGGGTTCCGGACAAAATCCCCACGAACAAACATCCACGGACAAAACTCCCATTGACAAAAGCCCCAAAATAGGAAAATCGGACAAAACACCCACTTAATATGGAAATAACCATGTCAGACCAAATTTCTGATAGAAAAAAATCTAATTCTCTATGATCATGGAACTGTTTTTGTCATTTTCTTTTTGTATTTCAGCTATATTATAATATATGCTACGGAATTAATAAAAGCTCATAATATATGAATAGATATTGTCGAGAGATGTTATCATTTACCATGTTTTATTCGTTTTCTTGCTGAACTAGCATAGAAAATAATATGTGATGGGAGTTTTGTCCCTGGGGCTTTTGTCCGTGGATGTTTTGCCTGTGGGGGTTTTGTCCAACACCCGATTCAGTATGTATCTTCAGCTGGGGCTGTAAATTTGCGGTGTGTAGATTGATAAGCACTCCGTCGCCATGCATGTCTGTATACCCCATACCTCTGTCAGACGAACAATGACTGAGAATGATTTCTTCACGGTGTCAGGAAGTTTAGGCAGCACGCGACATTTCGTTAAGCGACATTCCGGCACGCGACATTTCGGCACGCGACATTTTGGCACCCTTTTTCAGGCCAAATTAGGATGTTCGGGAGCTAGCTGCCAGCTCGCGGTCACAGTTTACTGTTCGGTTGTGAAGCTAGATGCCAGTTCAAGATTCACAATTCACGATTCAAAGTAATATAACGCCCGTAGATACCTTTACAAGTGGCTTAGAGCCACCAAACTTGGTACACATATACTACGAGACAATACCTACATGATGGTACCGTAATAGTTCCACGATCCACCGCTAGGGGACGAATAGTGAACTGGCATCTGAATAGTAACTGAGCTGGTAGACACCCGTGTATGTGGATTAGAGCCACCAAACTTGGATCACATATACTACGACACAATACCTAAATGATGGTACCGTTTGTTCCACGATCCGTCGATAAGGGGCGAATAGTGAACTGGCATTTGAATAAGCAACTGGGCTGGTAGACACCCTTGCAAGTGGATTAGAGCCACCAAACTTGGTACACATATACTACGAGACGATGCCTACATGATTGTAGCGTTAGTTCCACGGTCCACCGCTATGGGCCGAAAAGTGAAAGGGCATCTAAATAAGGAACTGGACTGGTATAGGCACCCTTGCAAATGGTTTAGAGATACCAAACTTGCTACACATGATGGTACCGGTAGTTCCAAAGTCCATATCTAGGGGACGAATAGTGAAAGGGCATCTAAATAAGGAACTGCACCGGTATAGGCACCCTTGCAAATGGTTTAGAGACGCCAGTAGTATAGAAAGAGCATTTAAAGTCTCATTTTGCCGATGGAGATAATTCTTGGGGAGGTCACGGGGAGTTCGGACAGGTGGCGCCACCAGCTCAAGAGACCAACAACTACCCCCAACGCGAGAGACCTCAAATTCTTCCGCGGTGAAGCGGTCTGGTGGTGATGCGGTCTGCTTCCGCGGACAGAAAGTAGTTCAACATCCGGGCAATTTTCAACATCCGGGCACTTTTGGAAGACGTAATGTGTGACGTCAGATCGCGCGTGATCTTGGAGCGGGGTTTCCCAGTGGGGGGTTTTCCCCCGGGCCTTGCCGCACGCAGCGGGCGGGTTATCCGGCCGCACGCCTGCGCGGATTATCCGGCAGGGGGAAAAAGGCTTGCGCAAAACACATCCATAGCGGTTTCTGGATGTGCTGTGATGGAGGGACTATGTCTTCACAGTATATGGTTCGGACATGCATTGTCAACTGTTTCTGCCCCAATTTTAATGATTCCGTTTTTACAGAAACAATCCAGCCACGGGAAATGGCTTGATCTGATAGCCGGTTATAGCAAGTTTTATGTTCTGTGGCAGAGCATATTTCTGTGCGCACTTTTTGAGCAGTTCACCGTACTCACGTTTTGCAAAACCACTAGTTGTACAACATTTAAGAATATCTCCGGTCTATCAGACGGTAGTATACAATATTTGGAAATGAGGATGGTTTACCAGTCGTATTTTTGTCTTCGTTCAGCGAATCTGCGAAGGTAAAGTAATTTCTCCGCTGTTCTCAAATGTCGAATGCCAGACCCTAGTTTTCGACCTTCAAGACTGAACAATTATGTAATATCTGTTTCATTTCACTGTGAAATATCGTTGAATCTGTTGTCTGACATGTCCTATAACAGACATCAGTCTCCATCCGTCATCAAAACACGAACAAAACCAACCCATACTAGAAATTATAACATAGGCGTTGTTGTTGTTGTTGTCATTGTTTTCTGGTTTGTACTTCGAGTCCTTTCTGGTTTCCAAGACTTTTTCATTACTCTACATGTATGCTAACATGTTCTATGACATATCTCTTAATACACATCACTCACGGCCGATCGAACTATAGCCTATGAGTTGTCAAATCAACAAAACCAAAGGGGGCATGGTCCACATACAAATTCCTGTGTTATGTAAAATTAATTTTATTTATTTATTTTTTTTCTCCAAATTCATATTTTTCTGCATGCCTGGAAAGGTATCCACAAACTTCCACTGACATATAATGTTGATGGGTCCATGGCACTGTAAATGCATTAAAGAAATTCCACCAACATGTCCCATAACACTTCCACGTAGTCTGCGGAATAATCAACGTGAAATTAGAATTTATATTTGAACAATTAATGAAGTTGGTACATGTATTATGTAAAATGGTTTGCTTTTTGCTGCAAATTCATGTTTCCCTGCAAATATTTCAATAAAAATCCATCAATAAAACTTCTGCAAACATATCGCTCTGTCCATAAACCTTTCATGTAGTTTGAGAAATACAAATTTTCCAAATAATTGACACACATGTGCTATTTCAATGTTGTTTGTGGTTGTTAAGCAAAAGTCCTGCAGATGCTACTTCTAAGAGATACTAGGTTTGTGTCCCGGGGGATTTAAATAAAACCCAACCCTTTCACAGTTACGGAATGGCACGGGTCATTATTTTTATTCCGCTGTGCCTTTTCAATGTTTTTTGGTCATAATCGCATGATATAGTACCATGTCTTTCATAACTAAAATGACATAATTTTCCTTAGGAATACCAATTGACTGTACAGAATATGTTGAATATGCACCGAGAGTGTGGATTATAATTTCTAGCATAATAAAGCTAACTATGGGTCCTAATTCTGTAGCAATTTAGGTCAAAATTGCCTATATACATGTATTCAATAATCCATAATTCTTTAGCCTGTACATGTAATCTAAAATGACATAATTTTCCTTCGGAATACCAGTTGACTTCTAACCACCACAGAATATGTTCAATATGCAGAGAGAGTGTGGGTTATAATTTCCAGCATAATAAAGCTAACTATGGCTCCTTATTCTGTAGAAATTTGTGGCAAAAATGCCTTTTACATGTATTCAATTCTGTATTGTGTTTTCCATATCTGTCATATATTATACAATATCTGTCCTGTGTTATATCAAATATGTGCTGTGTTATACCAAATCTGCCCTACATACTATATCTGTTCTGTATTATACCATATTTGGTCTGTACTATACCATGTATGTTCCACATTATACCAAATCTGTCCTGTGTTACACCATATTTGTCCTGTCTTTACCATATTTGTCCTGTATTGTACCATATCTGTCCTGTGTTATATCAAATATGTGCTGTATTATACCATATCTCTCCTCTGTTTACCATATCTGTTCTGTGTTTACCATACCTGTCATGTACTATACAATATCTCTCATGTATTATATCAAATCTGTGCTGTATTGTACCATAAATGTCCATGTGCCTGTACCTGTAATCTATCCATGTACATGTTGCTTGTCCCTGTACATGTATATACACTCTGTCCATGTTGATATATACCTGAAATATTGCGAAATGCGACGTTAAATTCTATTCACTCACTCACCCTGTACTATGTGCCTGTACCTGTAATCTGTCCATGTACATATTCTCTGCCAATGTACATGTACTATGAACACAGTATCCTGATAATATATCATTCAACGCCAAGCTCAACGCTTCAACGCCCTGGTGAATTAGCCTAGAAGCTCTGATTATTCTAGACACTAATTCATTGGAAATGCAGTGACGCCCGTCAACGACCGTCGTTATGCCCTAGCATAACGCCTTGACGCCATGATATACACAGATGAGAGAACAACAACAACAACGACAACAACAACAACTCTGCAAATGTACATGTTCCTTGTCCCTGTACATGTACTCTGTGCATGTCATTCTACATGTACTCTGTTCACACTCTGTTCAAGTCGCTATATAGCTGAAATATTGCAGAATGCGACGTTAAAATTCTATTCACTCACTCACCCTGTACTATGTGCCTGTACCTGTAATCTGTCCATGTACATATTCTCTGCCAATGTACATGTTCCTTGTCCAAACGTTCGCGGGAACAACACAGTATCCTGATAATATATATATCGTCCAACACCAAGCTCAATGCTCCAACGCCCTGGTGAATTAGCCCAAAAGCTCTCATTTTTCCGGACATTAAATCATTGGAAATGCAGTGACGCCCGTTAATGACCATCGTTACGCCCTAGCATTAGCAATTGACACCTTGATATAGACCGGAGAGAGAACAACACGGATGAGAGAACAACAACAAGGATGAGAGATCAATCATTTTATTCTCCCCACTATCATAACATACCCATGCTGGGGGAGCCGCGTTGGGTATGTTTACAATTCAAGAAGTCTCTTGTCCAGTCAGATGCCACCATTTGGTCCTGTATCTGTCATATTCGTTCTTGCCCGTTAGATGTATTCTCGCCTGTTCTTGTTCAATCAGAAATCGCCGTTTCAGAAAGTTCCATCTTTGCTCGGTGTGACTTAATATGATTCTTACTCATTCATTCATCCGTCTGTACATATGTTAGAAGTCTCTCTTTCGAGATAATTGCGGCCATATTTTTCCATACAAGGAAAAAACGGCCTTTGGTTGCAAGCTCTCACCTCGCCCACTGGAAAATCTCCTCTCTCCTCGTGCAAAGATCACACCCGGCCAAGGGTACACCTTCAAGGCAGGTCAGGCATCGCTGGTGATGATAGCCCAGCGATGATAGCGGAGATCCTCGGGCTCTCCCCTGGTTGAACTGTAACCCACACTGAAGAAATCATCTATCATTTCCATAGTTATGGGTGGGTATCTTTTGGTAACTCTTTTGGGGAGTCGAACGGGAACCGGCACCTTTTCGTCAATCTTCAACGATTGTTCGTCTGTCTTGGAATTGGCTGGCTTCTCCATTTGATCGGGTCTAGTACAGGTTGTGAGAATGTACATCTAACATGGGTGTTTCCGTATTTATAGTTAGAGGGGAAGAGGAGAAGAGGGGAGGTGACCGTCCTATCGAACAATCATGCCATGATATAGACAGATGAGGGAACAACAACAACAACAACAAGGATGAGAGATCAATCATTTCCCTCCATCATAACATACCCACGATGGGGGAGCCGCGTTGGGTAGGTTTACAATTCAAGAAGACTCTTGTCCAATCAGAGGCCGTCCTTTGGTGCTGTATCAGTCATATTCGTTCTTGCCCGTTAGATGTATTCTCGGCTGCTCTTGTCCAATCAGAAGTCGCCGTTTCAGAAAGTTCTATCCTTTTGTTCTAGCCCTCGTCGGGCAGTTCAGGATATTGTTAGGGCAGCATGTCCTGAAACAGTTGTTTGCGCATTCTGATCGCATTTTTCAGGGCCTCGGTGGGTGGTAATCCCATATCCTCTTCCATGTGACGCTTGGTCTTCATGATGGACCTGTGCGTGGGGTAGCCTTTCATTTCAAGGGGCAGCAGGCTATACCGTTTATAGATGGCCATGGCTGTTTTCCTAATGCAGGGCCGCATTTCGGTGTACGCCTCTTGTAAGTTATCCTGTCCGCCTCCTTTGATTACCGCAGCATAACTACGAATAGCTTCATGCACAATACTATCCCAGAAGGTAGGTTCTGCTTCACTCTCCTGGGATGTAGGCTGACTATCTGAGGTCAAGCTCTCCATATCAGTAGATAGACTCTCAGGAATCTCGGTTTCGGTATCAGTCGATACACTCATCAATCTCTGTATCAGCATCCGCCTCAACGGCCTCTTCGGAATCTTCAATCCCATGTATATTTTTCTGGTATCGCATCATATCGTATTATCTGGTTAACGTGCTTTCGCACTCAGAGCAAGCATAAGCCATGTTGACGGTTGAACGTCGACTGTGTGTGTTTTTGGAAATAAACTTGCTTTTATAGACAGTAACGCCCGTCAAAGCTTAGCTTAACGCTTTAACGCCCTCGAGAATGCAGGGAAAGGAGATAGAAGGCCTCCTTGACACTGGGATGAATCACCATCGGCTCTTCAATTCGGGGCGGCGGATCGACCTCCATGGGTTCTTCCATTCGAGAATGCAGGGAAGGGAGATCGAAGGGCTCCTCAACACTGGTGGCCGTACGGACGACTTGTCGCTCCTTGAAACGCATGCATGAAATGGTCGATGTTCTGCGGATAAATTCGACTACCAAACACACGGATTTGTGCTCTGTCGATGGGATTGGAGAACAACATAAAGTATTGGCAGTTCAAGGCAATATCTTTGGACGCCTTCCCTTGAGGAAAGAGATTCTGGGTCAAACTGACAGATTGCGATGATGGGACCCTTTGGTGAATAGGTCGACGATTTTCGAATTGTCCTTGGCCGCACTCATCAGATCATCTAGCACTACCACGTTGGTCTGCTCGCGGTCAAAGTAATACGGTTCGTCTATGTCGTGAGGAATTCCTGGGACGAAACTCACATTCTGTAACCTTGTAGTTTCGTAGACGGGCTGCCACTGGCTATAACACCATACAACGCGTGTATAACGGATGGGCCCTTCCTCTAAGAACTTCATCACCCAGGACGTCTTTCCACACCCCGTAGGGCCGCGCACTGTCATCGTATAGGGATGCTCTACTGCACTTGGTGGACCTATACCGGGCCTCGGTGGTGTCTCTTGGTAGTGTTTGAATTGAATGTGTCTGAGCATATTGTCGCGACGAGAGAAGGTTCTCTGACAGAACGTATACGTATTCGACATGGTACCCGATCAACCACAGACTGAGTACTAACGGTGTACAACCGACCTTATATGACAACTCACTCAACTTTATTCCTCCTCCTCCTCCTCCTCCTCCTCCTTCTCCTCCTCCGCCTCCTCCTCCTCCTCCTCCTCCTCACTCCTCCTTCTCCACCGCCTCCTCATATTCAAATTTGCATATGCCTTCTGTGACATCACACGTAGACAAAACCGATTCACGGAGAATGACGTGCGATACATATCGCTAAGAACCGATTCTGCCATAAGGGCAAATTCCCGCCCATAGACGTTTGACATCTCAGTGCACTCTATTCCATGATGCATCACTTTCGTTCCGGATCCGATGATCCCGCGCGCGGCCGGATAACCCGCGCGCTGCGTGCGGCCGGGCCCGGGGAAAAAAAACCCACTGGGAAACCTCGCTCCGGGGGAAAACCCCCCACTGGGGAACCCCGCCCCAAGGTGACGCGCGATCTGACGTCACACATGACGTCATCCAAAAATGCCCGGATGTTGGAAAGTGAACGGATGTTGAAGGTCAGTACATGTAAGTACATCCCAGGGTCCATACATGCAATCCATGCATATTTTTTCGTGGGACTACTTTCTGTCCGCGGAACTTTGCGGGGAGCTCTCTTATGTTGGAGGTAGTTTTTGGTCCCTTGAGCTGGTGGCGCCACTTGTCCGAACTCCCCGTGACCTCCTCTCCCCCGGCAAAAATGAGACTATAAATGCTCCTTCTATACTACTGACGCCAAACTTGCTACACATAATGGTACCGGTTGTTCCAAAATTCACATCAAGGGGCCGAATAGTGAAAGGTATCTAAATAAGGAACTGGACTGGTATAGGCACCCTTGCAAATGGGTTAGAGATACCAAACTTGCTACATATGATGGTACCGGTAGTTCCACAATCCACCTTCAGGGGCCGAATAGTGAAAGGTATCTAAATAAGAAAGTGGACTGGTATAGGCACCCTTGCAAATGGTTTAGATATACCAAACTTGCTACATATGATGGTACCGGTAGTTCCAAAGTCCACCTCTAGGGGCCGAATAGTGAAAGGGCATCTAAATAAAGAACTGGACTGGTATAGGCACCCTTGCAAATGGTTTAGAGACGCCGAACTTGCTACACATGATGGTACCGGTAGTTCAACAATCCACCTCCAGGGGCCGAATAGCGAAAGGGCATCTAAATAAGTAACTAGGATGGTAGATGCCCATGTAAGTGGTTTAGAGCCATCAATCTTGGTTCACTTAAACTAGGAGACAATACCTGCTTGATGGTACCGTTAGTTCCACAAAAGTCGCTAGACGACGAATGGTTAGCTAAAATTCCAATAACTAGTGCTGGGCTGATAGACACCGCATGGCCCTGGCATGGGTGGGGCGGGGTATTTGTTTAAAGAAGTTCAGCTACCATGGGCACGACGCACAACAATTCAGAAGCAGAATAAAATAAAGGGTGTCGTCCAATTAATCGATGCACTTTATCGATGCCTTTGAGAAGGCCCGATAAATTTGTCGGCTGAAACCGGGAGGACAGAAACCCTGGTTACGTATCCCTGTTTTCTCCCGATTTTATCCCGATTGAAACGTCCCGGTATTCTAGATCGATAAGAAATTTACCGATAAAATCGAAGGGTGTCTCTGTCTCAATAAACCGTGCTTCGTTATCGTGGATTTTTGCCGTTTCTTAGCTTCTCAGATGATCAGATTGATGAGCGTGTACCATGTGTTGGAATCGCTCATCGAATACACATGTCGCGGCTCAAACTATAATCCCGACAACGGCAATTAACTGGAATTTTGAGTTCCATGAATCTATATTTTCTGTAGTCGAGCACGATTGTTCTTAAGTTAATTCGTTATGTACCTATTTTTGCGAACTAGCTTTCCAAATGCAGGTATCCCGCCCAATGTATCAAATCCGAACACTCCCTCTCTCTCCGTCTCTATCACCCCCTCTCTCTCTCTGTAGAGTATATTACGTTAGTAGTTAAGTTTAAACTAGGGAGATATTTTTGTCATTTAGAAACTATTACATAGCCACTATTCTTTGGGCTGATAGGTAAAGAAAATAAGTTCATAATGTGTAATTATGGAGAAATGAACATTAAATTTTGTTTTAAGAACAACTGAAAATCATAACATGTCGCGACTTGCGCTTTCCTGAAAGAGGCTAGCGACAATACTGGCAATCGGAACTAGAGGTGTGGGTCTGTGATAAACCGTTTGCTTTTTCTTTTTAAAGACAAAACTGAAACAACAATATAGTCACATTATAGTATATAATGCTGACTTCCAGTGTGTCTAGCAAATTAACCAAATAACCGGTTTATATTTAACATATAAACAGAACACATTATGTGCCTCGATACTTGTGGTTTTGCTTTTTGCTTTGTGACACCATGCTTTTCTAAACTAACTGCATTTGTGAAAATAGTTGCCGAAATCTCGCAGATATTCGCGGCCAAAGAATCTTGCGCCCAATACAACTTGGTAACCCATAAAATGGTCTGTTTATATGTTAATCATATGTTAGAAGAAGTTGTGAAAATCTTAATTCTTAGTATAATTTGGCTTGTAAAAAAGGTGTCAAAATGTCGCGTGCCGAAATGGCGTATTCTTCACTTTGTGCCGAAATGTCGCGTGTAGAAATATCGCTTACCGCAATATCGCATGCCGAAATGACCTTTTGTCAGGAAGTGACCTTTGCCCTGGAAGTGATGTCACCGAAAGAGACGTCATCCGTGACGTCATCGCCACGTGACGTCATCAGCCTCAGCCTTAATACGAAAGAATTTCCGCTTTATATACTACTGATATCCCGTGTTCCCGCTACCACAAGTACCTACAATGGAATGCCTACAATAGACCTACACCCTGTGTTCGCTTGACAGTGAGAACTACTATGCAAAGAATAAAGAGTATTTTCAAATTTGTAACAAAATGTATGTTCTGTTCTGAAAATAATACTCAGGACACATGTGCAATGGCTTATATAACGCGACGTGCGACGCGAACGTCCGTCGTGTGTCGCATTTGAAGGAAATTTTCAAACATGACTTGCAACGAGCGTTTACGTCACGTTCTCATCGCCGTCTGCCAACAGATTAACCTACGGAATCGCGATGCGCAACGGACATTTTCGTAGCGTGTCGCTCTTGTGAATCGCAACACACAAATGCGATACCTGTTTAACAAATTGTAGCCTATAAATCACGCATTTACTGCCGTGTTTGCGGTTTCTTTTACTATAAATATATACACACAGAGAGGCTTACGGGTACCTAATATTTGAAGCACACAACAGTATGCACAGAATGATGTTACAGTTACACTGGTAGGTCTGATTATCCTATTGAATGCATATTTTGCGATCATCGCCAGAGAGTGATACACATTCGCTCAAACATATGTAATACAGTATGTATATTCAGTACGGGGCGGGGAAGTCACAGACGATGATGATCCATGCCTCGATCATACAGCTGGTTGTATTAGCTCTATCGGGATTCTTTGTGCACTGTCCTTCAGTGCGCATGATCAAGGATAAACTAAAAAAAATCTTCAGGTTAAGGGACTTCGTTACCATTCACCCGCAGAAATGTTTATAATAAGCCCCCTAAATAACAGTCTTATAATTGAAAAAAAGAGCATATACAAAGAAATCAGATATTTTGACATTTGTTTCATGTAAATCAATGTTTACAACCTGAGAATAAAGGAACACTGTAAACAATGATATCTTTTACCTATGTTTTATCACATGTATTACTGATTAAAATTAGCCACAGGACAACAAAAGGTAAGGTCCATTCACAACGCCGATTCCTGGCAATAGCTCAAGTGCCAAAATCGCATGTTAAATATAGGAGAAAGCCTTAAAATCCAAAGTGTAGGTAGTAGGTAGGCTAAACCTGAAGTATATATTTGACCAAACCCTTGGATACTCATTCACAACACTAGACATACACGATTATATATTTGCTCAAACAATTGGATAAATTAATCATTCACAACACTGTATAGGACATCGCGGACTTCGAGGTAACTGCCGATCTGTTGGCCTCCCTCACAGAGATTTGCCGTTGATCTTGATCCACCAGAAGTGAATGGGCCTATCAGGTTTTTTGTCGATATATTTTGATACACAGGCCAAATTATACTAAAAAATAAGATTTTCACGTCGTTTAACATAAGATTAACATATAAACAGACAATTTCAAGGGTTACCAAGTTGTAGATTCTTTGGCCGCGAATATCTGCGAGATTTTTTCGCATATGTAGTTGGTTTATAAAGGCATGGTGTCATAAAGCAAAAAGCAAAACCACAAGTATTAAGGTACATAATGTGATCTGTTTATATGTTAACTATATGTTACAAAAAGAATGTGAACACTTTTATTTTTAGCCTAGTTTGACCTGAAAAGAAAGTGCCGGAATGTCGCGAGCCGAAATGTCGTACCTTTCACTTGGTGCTGAAATGTCGCGTGCCGAAATATCGCGTGCCGAAATGTCGCTTAATGAAATGTCGCGTGCCGAAATTTCCTGACAACGTAAAGACTCATTCACAGTCGTTGTTCGTCTGACAAGGTACGGGGTACACAGACATGCAAGGTGAAGGAGTGATTATCAAGTTACACACCGCAAAATTACAAGTCCCGCCCTGGTTGAATAGAAATATTGAATCGAGTGTAGGACAAAACCCCAAGCGGACAAAACCCCACGGACAAATCCCTCACAGACGAAACGCTCACCGCTCACATATTCGTTACATGTTACTTTAGCACGAAAACGAATACAACATGATAAACGATTTTCAAGACAATGTTATTTCATATTTTATGATCTTTAATTACTTTTGCAGCCTGTTCTTAAATCAATAATTCAAACAAACCAAAGTAAATAAAATCTAAAATGACATGCACTTCTCAATGTATAGGTTTATATAATACCCACTTATCTTCTATTGTGTTTAATAAGGGAACGCAAACTCAACAAAATACAGCAAGAGTCAAGCTAATATTTACAAAGGAGTGTCAGCTGCGTAGCCTGTATACTGTTATGCATGCGCAGTGCAGCCGTCCAGTTCCTGTATCAGTAAAATACAATAGAAAAGCTGATTTCGACTGTTATCGACTGGGAAATCCGCTTTCAGCCATGTCAACCCATCAGAAGGCCGGTAATTCCGCTATTGCTCGGACACAACGATAAGATATAATTTTATTTTCCTGGCTGTAGAACTGAAGAATTCGTCGTGATGTCCATGTTAGCATAAGCGAAATTTGTCAGACAGTATTATGAGCGACCAATAACATCCAACGTCGAGACTGGGATGACCGAGAAGGTTATCGGGATTTTGGCTCATTCGGATCAACCCACGGTCGACAATGTCTCGCAATATCTCTAGCCTATCTGGGGGATTACGATTTCAATGGTGTTTCATTTAACTTTGGGGAACGTTCGCACGTCACCGTTCATGACGAATAGTATATATATAGCCGTTTTCGACAGCAAAATCCGTTACTTGAAATTCCTAAGATAGGAATCTTAGGTTGATCAACTTTTGATGATCAACTTTTAATAAATATCTTTCGAAGGGACGTCCCATCGATCATGTTCATCAAATTTCGAATGGGTCGGTTTAGCCGTTTCAGAGAAGAAAGGAAGCTAGGTAAATTAATTATGGCCGTTAATCCGTTCAGCCAGTCAATGATATTTACTTTCATTGCAACAGTGTTCAAAAGAATTAAGTTTTGTCAAAATTCAAGATGGCGACCAATCACGTGACATAGAAACATACAATTTGCGTATTCTGGATCGTCATGCCCTAAGCATGCTAGTACATATATCTAATTACTTTCAATGCCGATATTCTTTATTTCAAACAATTACAACAACAAATATTGAATGACCCTGATGGCCATTTTCAATAGACGGGCCAGCTCCAAATGGGCTCAGTTTGAGAGACCTCGAACCATTGATCATGTATGTCAAGTTTCGCGCCGTTCAGTTCAATGGTTCCGGAAGAGTAGATGTTAGAACATTTTGAAGACAATTCAAGATGGCCGCCGAAGCTTTCGATCAATCGGGTTTGTTATGGAATATGCACCAGATCCCATGTGGCACATTCACTATGTGAAGTTTCGGATTCGGCCCCTAATAGCGGTATTCTCATACCAATTGACGACTTAAATGTTTCCGTGCTACAAAACACAGTCGTAATTTCGACGTCAAATTCCTGACATTGTCGTTGTACAGACTCGGAAATGTGTAGCTATTCGGAGGGGGAGGGGGGTGGACCCTCTAATTAGTGGACTATTCTCTCGTGTCCCGAAACAGAGATAACTAGTGAGCTAAAACTTTGTGACATTGTAACTTATCATATTGGGGTAATTTGAACCAATTTAGATAAACCATGCGGAGTATCAGTGTTACATTCAAAAATGAAGGCCATGTGGGATACCGTATAAGAGGCGTTTTTGTCTTTTTTCTTTAATAATTTTGCTCTTCTGTGGATAAAACGGAGCAAAATCTGCTTAATTTCACATCAAAGGATTTATCATGCTGTGTTTGCAAAGACAATTGTATTAATAAAGAAAATCGAAAACCGGCCGAAAATACCTTCTAGCAAATGGCGTGGCTGTGATGGCCAGTGCGGCTAGGGTTATTTTGAATTTCCTGGTAGAGCTTATCCCATGGGTATAGTGTGTTTCAGTTCCCTAGTTCCTGGAACACCACATTTCGCACAGACTAGATAGAGATAAACAACATATTCCAATATTGGCTCTATTTGTATCATGTTGCAGTGCATAACAATCCTCCATAGTTTTGATTTCGCGGTAACATTTCCTGCCGTCTGCAAATAATGATCCTAAGTTACTTTTGGATACGCAATCAAGTAATTACAAGCGTCTGGTCCGTCATTCGTAATGCAGCCGTCGTCCCATTAAAGAATATCCGCGTCCATAATCCAAAGACCTATTCCATATTCCATATAACAGCATTAGCTCCTAATGAAAAAAAAATAATAATATTCATAAACGTAGGCTAATTTCCTGCAAGAGAGAAGCGATCAGCAGGTTTCAGTGATACCGGCAAGACATCATGGTGTTCCAAAAATATCAAATCCGTATCGCTGATCAGTATTCTTAATCTATAATATTCGTTGTGAAGTCGTCATCTATAGAATAATGTATCTCAGTCACGGTTTGGCTGTGGCTGTTCATATGAGCATCATGAGGATCATGATGTACATGGGTTCATACGGCCCAAATTAGACACAAGTTACGAAACGTAACGCCATAGATCTTGCACGCTACGCTCGTATTTTGCTATCTTGCGAACTGTATCGCAATATTTGAGAAACTTTGAGTGGAGGCGCTTGGTGGTATAGCCCTGTTTTATAAGTTTCTGCAACAATGTTTTTTGACGTTGATTAAAATCGTCAAATTTAACACAGAATCTAGCAAATGATGCTAGGCAAGATATGTATACGCCATATGCAGGTCTCACTGGAATATTACTGTCCAGAAAGGGATAGCTTACGATGTCGAAATTGTAATCATCTCTGTTCTCATAAAGTCGACGAGAGAGAAGACCCGCTTCATTTTTATAGAGATATAGGTCTAATTATGATGTGCCTGTAGGGCTACCTGTAGTTTCCTTCACATCCAGTGAAGGTGAATATATATCCTTCACGGCGTCATTTATATAGCGATTATCCACAGCGAGAAGATCGTCTATATAGTGTTTGGTGAATGAGAAGGAACAGGATTTGAAGGATCGGTTTTTGAATGCGCCTGCGTATAGTCATATTCACAAGAGAACAGATATAGGTCAGCCAACAGAGGTGCACAATTAGTACCCATTGGAATACCTATGTGCTGTTGATATATTGTGTTGCCAAATTTCACATAGATATTTTTAATCAGAAATTCACGCAATTCTATAAACAAAGAAACATCCCATGAATGATATCTCTTGTATGTAGTAGAGCTAAAGAATGCTTTATGGCTTTCAACATTAATATATCTACGATCAGTTTTCTTGAACACAGATACTATTAATGAACTTAGACGGTCAATAAGGTCCTGATGAGGGGTTGTAGAACAGAGAGTACAGAAATCCCATCTAGATACATGTCTGTACGGTATGTGACCTTTAGCATCAAGTTCTTCCGTAAAACATTTTGAGTTTTTGAATATCCACATACATTCAACGCCAGTCTATCTACCTTTCCCAAAATGCTTTCACCTCCTGAAAGGCCCTCGTCAACAGGGTTAAAAGAAGCTTGGTGGTGCAGCTTCTAGAACCAGCTATGAATCTGGATTTGTATGGTGATTTATGCATTTTGGGAGTCCACTATAATTTTGGCTTGTCGTTATGATTGGCTGGAAGACAAATACCTCTTTCCCTGAGAAGTGTTTTGTGATTCTTAAATAAATCTTTCAGAGGAAATGCCGTTTGGGAGTAGTATACGTATTTGGTGATGATTTGTTTACTCTCAATTCTTTAACCAGGACCTGGTAATAGTAATATTTACATCTGGATATTATATTATTTGGAGCTTTGTCTGCTGGGACTATGACGAATTTACTCTGGAGAACTTCTTGCGAATTGATGTTTCTCAGTACTTGTTTTGCTTGGGGAAGGGTACTTCTGTTTATATGGCGGATTGTTTCAACGACCTTGCTCTTGGTGAGGTCCAGCCAATCAGTGAGTACTGTATGAAATGCAAAACATAAATGCAAAACATAAAATAAAATATAAATCATGAATACATAATAAGAAAAGGTCCAATAATGGACCACTGATAATACTTGAAGCCACCCCAAATGTTGTGCGTAATTGATTCAATCGTTCGTAAAATTTGCACGCTCGATACTTATACGTACATTAACTTGAACACAGCAAGTGGGCAAGAAAACATGGGTACGTAAATTACACATCAAAAGGAAAGAAGGGAAAAAACCAATAATAGAGATATAACTTGATCAGACATTTAGTGCCATAAAATAGACATTTTTTGCGCCTGTTGACTCAGAATAGTTGTGTTTGACAAGGTCTGGAATAGAATGGGCCTTGGCCTTGGTTCTTAAAAAGAGCTTTGTTGCCCTGAAACCTGATGACGTAGGCGCCCTACAACAATGACAATAAAATCCCACTTCTATCCCTTGATGTAATGCAGGCCACCAACATGACTGGTGGGGATCGTTATACAATTATATTAGCCTGTTTCCTCCCTCATGTAACGTGACATCAACTTAGTTGGTAGCGCAAGGTTCCTGGGCTGGCGCAGTTGCAAGCGCTAGGTTTGATTTGGTGTATCGGGTTACATATAGGATTTCATGCCGTGCGGCACGTGTACTGCGCGTTGACAACTTAATTAGTTTCGTTTTACATGAGCGATGCTACCGTAGATTTCTGGATAAGTGATCACCTGTCATGCAGATGAATGAATGCACAATTTAGCACGTGATTAAAGAGGTATAATACGTCATGAGGGTTCAGGTCCATTGGCACTAATCGTTATGTCATTCTACCAGTCTTTCATATTTTAACGAGCTGTTGGTGTCCAGTAACCTTGACCTTGACATTTTTAGTACAATCTTGCTACCCGACACGCCGCCTCCCCCTAATTCACTTACTTACATGTACACAAAAATTGAAATAAAATTTGTAATTATATCCTGGTTATGATATCCACGGTGACTTTAACCTTTTGCCTCCAATACCTTTCTTAGTTCGATGTTCGCCTGGTCGTCTTTTTCGATTCATGGAAAAAGTATTCCCTGGATAGGTGACGTTATGGTTAGTCCGGCAAAGGGGCTAGATTACTAATCTAGTTAGGTGTTAGGAAGCTATATAAGTTCGGTGATTTCCGGCATAATTGTGGATAGTTAATTTTTGTGTATATATAAAATCAATTCTTAATATTTAATTCTTTTTCTGATATATAAAACCAGTTCTTACCCAGTAACTTTTTATTCCGACCTAACACCACAAATGAAGTGTTCTTTTTTATAACAGTTAATAGAAGAAGTGAAAATTTGAAAAGAAAGACAAATAATTTCTTCATTTCTTTGACATATTTTAAACGAAGCAGCAGATGAAATAAGCAGACTTTAGGAAATTGTATTTATATTGAATTTTCTCGTGCAATTGCATTGTAAGGGACAAATGTGCGTGTCTGATTCTTTGTTGTTAGTTCCTTCCTTAAACTCCAAAGGAGGGTGCGGGTATATGCATTGATGTTTTGCACAATTCCATCCTCGGATTCGTGCTAAAACATTATGCCATTCCGTTTTACCATTCATTTTCTGAGCACGCACTAAGAGGCCGGAAAACTAACAATTATTTTTCAAACCTTTAGATGCTAAGTTTGGTCGGTGACACCAAGCACGGCATTAAAGGAATCCACATATCAACTGACTAATCCAATCCAAACTGCGGTTTTTGCAGCGTCTCTAGCCGAGAAGATAGATCAGTTAAATAATAGGGCATGCGTTCCCCTGAATCTGATGCATCACTCAACACACATTACAAGTTTGTTATGCAGGTTGTCTACACTGGTGCTTTATCTGCTTACCGTTCTAAACCATAAACTGGAATTCAAAATAAATCTCTTCAGTGATGGCCAAACACAACAGAAATTTGTAACATTATAATAAAGGAAGTCACTCATATAAAAACTAGCTCGGAAGCACGGAATTACAGAGAGTTACAAGTTACTATCGCCCGCTAACCAGACATTCGGCGGAGGACAAATAGA
>JAVTVY010051134.1:0-25552 GCA_036873755.1 Hanleya hanleyi
TCAGAATTCGTTAGCCAATGAGCATCAAGAAATGATCGGGGCCGAGTTAAATATAGCTCCACGAGACCAGAGGTGGCGGGATTTGTTGACAGTTCCTTTGTTCTAAAGTTCGACGGCGACCATGCGATGGACGTAAAGAAGTCCGAGTTCAAGACATCATTCTGCATGACAGCTGCTACATTTTACGTGAAAATCCGCTGATGATGTAAGGATTTATAGCATCTCTTGCAAGCGTTATATGATAATTATCTTTGAATGTTTATGATAGTTTGTGATCTCTTACCGCTGTTGTTGTCTCTAAAAAGTTGAAACACGAAGTCCAAGGGAGATAACTTTGTTATATCAAATAATCAAGTTGAGAACAAAAAAGTTTGATTTCCTACAAACATTACCATGGGCTTGGAATGGATATTTTTAGCTTTGTTTATTTTTCTTCACATAGTCCTTATAGTACCAGTGGACTAGACTGGATCAACAAGGTTCTTTTCTATCAAACAATGTTTTTAATTAATGTCCCTATTTAATCTCTCCATTTTATCTGTCAAATTAGACACTTACCCATAGAAAACTTTTTCAAATTTTATTTCGTTATTTCATTATAAAACACGTTACCAGCTTCACCTGGATGAGTTATTTATCATGTTTAATTATATTTGGATTTTACAGTGAAAATCTGTATCAGAGGTGAAGTGTGCCAGACGCATTGGACAGTTTTTGTAGCTCACCTTAGTACTACAGAAACTATTTGTTAATATCTTAATTGGTAGGGTGGTAAAAACATTCAAAAACTCAATATCAACTTGTGGGTGGGCCGTAAAAACTTGGAAAAACTCAATTTGAGCATAAAAAGAACTCAATATTTTAATTTGGGTAGAAAAAATTTGGACTTCTATGAATCCCTGCTATATGTACAGTCAGGCGGCGTCACTGCAATATAAATAAGGCACGGGCCTCGACTGCCTACAGACCCTATCTTGACCACCCTAGTATGTATCATGTTGCGATATGTACTGATGAATATTATTTTTATATATTTCCAGTATTCCATCATCTTCAAGCAAGAACAGGGTGAGTTCTAATACATGTACAAATGAATTAACAGGTTAGGGCGGTCCTGCTCTCTAAAATGGAGGTAAAAAAGGTCGCTTTTGCTCAATAACTTTTGATTCATTTTTAACCAATGATTCAAAACTTTAGACGCATTGTCTGATTTATCTATTGTTCCATGTCCTAAAATTAATTTTCCATTTGAAGAACAAGTCATTGTCTTTTAAACCATGTGATGTGACAGATGTTTGGCCTATTATTATGCAAATTAGATAGATGACAATTCATATTTTGACTACCATCCTATGCGGATATATGTGGGCCATTTTCATGAAAATGTACAAATAACGGTAAAAGACAATTTTTTTTACATTTTGTTCATTTTACATCCAGAGATTTGCTGCAAATGCCAGATGATTAAAATTTTATAGTTTTTCTCTATTGTAAAATGTCTATTTTGGCAAAGATAACTGCTTCAAACAATTAATGTTCAAATCTGAAAATGAATTCATCTTTACCATTACCGTTGTAAATGCAGTTTAAAAGTTAATAATATTTAAACAACACAGTATTTAATAAAAAGAATCTTTCTGTTGGATACCATTATGTAAAACATATGAGAATATAAAGTCCTGTTCATTTCACATGTGAAAAATATTACAAAAAGATTGGATTTATTCAACTGTCTTTACCATTACCAGGAGAAATTTAGCACAAGAAATGTCATATAGAGGACACCACTGTCATTGCTAAATGTAAGAGGGTGTGGGCAGCCATTTTCTGTCCGGAGCCTTGTGGCAACAAAGCACATGTTTTCTACAAATTTGAAAAAATAAGTGTGTGTCACATTTATCTGTCTTTACCATTATTGAGTTATATCACTTTTAAAGTTATTTATGATTGTTACCAAACAAAGCCCAAGAAATCTGAAAGTGTATGAATAAAAATTCACGAGGAAAGACACACTGATCCAGTTCAGCCGGCCTCATGCTGACATAATCTGTTTTTACCGTTACTCAAACTTGTCTTTACCGTTATAAATTCCATAATGGTAAAGACAGGAATATAACGGTAAAGATATGAAAGACAAAAAAAATCGTGGCCAACTAACACAGTTATTTAGAAAATTGTAGTGACATTCTGATTATAAATTTTCTTGGAACTTGAAAAACAGCAAAAGAATGTGTAGCAAAAGGCAGCTTGACTTTCATTAAGAAACTAAAACTAACTGGTTAGTTAAGAATCAGGGGGGACTTGAGAGATTTTGACATTTTGTTTGTCAGGTTGAAATTTTCAAAAAGGCACTCAATTATCAAGGGTGCATTATTTCATCTCAGAAAGATAGGAAACACAATTAAACACAAGAAAATATGACTATTTCTTTGAAGTAATTCGAAAAAATGACTTTCAAAATTTCAAAAATGTCACAAGTCCTAATTCCCCTTAAAAGAAAATGGTTTTGAATTCAATGTCTTTACCGATACAAATTTATCTTTTCTGTTACCACCTGAAAATAACATGGGCCAGAATGGGAAAAAAAATTCTATCCATCTTCGGGAGTTCAGTACAGTGACTCTAGCTTGGCTGATAGGAAAACAGTCTTTGTGGCCAACAAGGTCTTGAATAATTCCATTTGGTAGCCAAACTGCGCAAAGTGAATTTTAGATTTGTCTTTACCATTACTTGTACATTTTCATGAAAATGGCCCATGTCTGTGAGTGCCTCAAGAGGATTTTGCTGAATTCATTATGTGAACTGATTTATTGAGCAAAAATGACCTTTTTTCACCTCCATTTTAGACAGCGGGATTGCCCTAACCTAATTAAGATGGTCCACTGGTGATTTTTGGCTTTGGCTGCCATTTTTCATGTTTTCCCCATTATTATAGGTTAATCTCCCTTCCCTAGGTTAAGAGATAGGGAAGTCTTCTAGCCAAGAATTTTGAGCAATTGCTCAACATTTATCCAATTTATAAATTTTGATAGATATTGCGATTATCTTTAAACAGTTTAAGCTTATAGAATATAAGAAAAAGTTGAATACTATTTATATGATATTTTCCATGAATATGCTTCAAAACCAGGGCTATTTCCTGTGTTTTCTGGGTTATCAAATATAGCATGTGTCAGTCCATTTCACATATCATAAGTCTATAGCTGAAAAATGCACACGAGCCCATATATATATATTTTTTTTCCCCCATAATACACATGGCAGTGTGACTAAACGTCACAAGGCCTTTGAAGTAGGGTGGGCATTAGGCATGTTAGGACTCTGACGCGAACTGAACTCTTGGAAATCCCCCACCCCAAGTTGGAATCCTGCCTATATTAAGATGAGCACTGCCCAAGTCAGAATCACCAGTGATTTTCATCAAAAATCATCAGAAATGTTCATCAAAAGTAGGTCAGCTCAGAACTTGCTGGTAACAGTCCCCTAATGCAACTTCATGCCAAAAATCAAGGTTCTAATGTCAATGGTTCGCCTTACTCACTCACTCATAATACCGGACAATTTGCAAATGAGAGCCTACTTCGTAAGAACAATTACGACTGCAACAGCACACACTATTCAAAAAGTTAAGTCCTCTGGTTCACCAGCAGTCGACATCCTTGATACCGTGTCAGAAAATTACGAAAGGGACATTTTTTATTTTTTGGAAATCTTGTTTTTGATTGGCCCTGTAATTATGGTAACTGACTGAGGAACATTTGGGACCAGAGCTTCACCAGTAGGACCAGAAAATGTTAGCTGAAACAAGAAAAATCTTACTGGGAAAAAAGATAGTCTTAGGTAGATTTTTGAGGTCATGATTAATTGAAATTTACTCATATAATAATAGAATAAAAGCTTCATTTTAAGAGGGTGATTATGGTAATTCCCCTAATAATTCAATCACAGGAAGTTCACTTTTCAACTCCCTCATTCAAACACAGAAAAAGTAACATTCCCATTCATCATTCAAATTGAAGAAAAGTCAAATGACAAAATATGACACTTTGTAGCTGGTCAATGCTGGTGCCATGAAGAATATTTCCAGATATAAGCCATTTTTACTGCACTTCCGGTGATCGAATTATTAGGGGAATTACTGTACACTCGGTCAGCTAGAAGCTGATCTACATGTACCCTGAGGCCCTCATCACACACAGTCACACACAGTCACTGTCACACACAGTCACACACAGTCACTGTCACACACAGTCACACAGTTACACAGTCACAGTTACACACAGTCACACAGTCACACACCGTTACACAGTCACACAGTCACACAGTTACACAGTCACACAGTTACACAGTCACAGTCACACACAGTCACAGTCACACACAGTCACAGTCACACACAGTCAGTCACACAGTCACACACACAGTCACACACAGTTACACAGTCAGTCACACACAGTTACACAGTCACACACAGTTACACAGTCACAGTCACACACAGTTACACAGTCACAGTCACACACAGTTACACACAGTCAGTCACACACAGTCACAGTCACACACAGTCACACACAGTCACAGTCACACCGTCACACACAGTCACAGTCACACACAGTCACAGTCACACACAGTCACAGTCACACACAGTCACACACACATCCTCGCATACAATGTATATGAAAAGGCACTAAGATATATGATAATACAATTCAGAATGCATGTACTAAAGTCAAAAGTGGTTCAGATATTCTTCATATAGGAAGTCTTGAAATTCTGGACCGAGGACGCCCTATGGCGATCCAGTTTGATTTGTTAGAAATGTGACGTGCTTATTTTCAGGCTGGGGTTGTGTTCTAATGTTCGACCATGTGTTTACTGTTTTCAGCCCACGAGGACAGTATCTGGACATGTGCCTGGGCCAAGAATGAGAAAGAAGACCATGAGAATATCGTGACAGGCTCTGTCGATGACAAGGTCAAAGTCTGGAAATGGTAAAACTCTTAATGGCGTCGGGATCCAGTGATTAGCTTGGCATAATGCAGGATGAGGTTGACTTCCAAAAATATTAGCGGGAAGCATATTGTAGATCAATAGTTGACATGGGATGTGTTGTAAACCATCATTCCTGATGATGGCGTTAATAAATACATGTTTAAATATTGATCTACAAAATGCTCATCGCTAATATTTTTTCCTGTAAAACTCTAATAACCCTTCTGTAAAACTCTAGCATTACTAAACAAAACCAGTCAAACTTTTTATACGCCCGCCAAAAAGGCGGACGTATTATGTGATGGCGGTTTCCGTCCGTTTGTCCGTCCGTCCGTCCGTCCGTCCGTCCGTCCGTCCGTCCGTCTGTCCGCCCCCCGTGTCCGGTCTATATCTGGAACACTTTTCTATTTACAGTTCCAATTTTTGGTGAGTGGATACCCTACGGGGAGACGATGTGTCGCGTACAAAAATGAAGGTCGAGGTCAAAGGTCACTGGCCTGAAAAACAGGAAATCACTGAAGTGTTCGTGTCCGGTCTATATCTCTGAATGTTTTCTATCCACAGTTGCAATTTTTTGTGAGTGGATACACCAGGTGGAGATGATGTGTCGCGTACCGAAATTCAGGTCGAGGTCAGAGGTCAAAGGTCACTGTTGCCTAAAATCAGGAAATCATTGATCATTGATAGTTTTCTATCTACAGTTCTATGTTGCATACCAAATGTAGGTCAAGGTCAGAGGTCAGTGGTACCGAAACATCAGGAAATCATTAAAAATTTCTAATTTTTTTGTGAGTGGATTCAATAGGGGGAAATGAAGTGTTGTATACCAAACATTGGGTCAAGGTCGAAGGTCAAAGGTCACTGTCCCCAAAATTAGGAAATTATTAAAAATAACTTTTTTTTTGTGTCGGTATATACATTAGGGGGACACGATGTGTCACATATCAAAATGTAGGTCAAGGTCACTGTGACCCCAAAATCATGAAATTGTTAAAAATCTTGATTTTTTGTGTCCATTGATATATTAGGGGAGACGATTTTGTCATGTACCAAAATTCAGGTCAAGGTTAATAGTCAAGGCCACTTTGACCCCAGAATCAAGAAATTTAAAAAAATTACTTTTTTGTGACAGTAGATATATTAGGGGGACATGATGTGTCACGTACCAAAATGTAGGTCAAGGCCGAAAGTTAAGGTCACTGTGACCCCCAAAATTATGAAATTGTTAAAAACCATGATTTTTTGTGTCCATTGAAACACTGAGGGAAGACGATGTGTCATGTACCAAAATTCAGGTCAATGTCGAGGTCAAGGTCACTGTGACCCCAAAATCAGGAAATCATCAAAAATAATTTTTTTCTCCCAGTAGATACATTAGAGGGACATGATGTGTTACATACCAAAATGTGGGTCAAAGGTCAAGGTCACTGTGACCTCAAAATCAAAAAATCATTGCAAGTCACATTTTCATATGCCTGTCAAAGACGAGGTCGTGTATGTGATATCTCTAGTTTCAAGGTATGATTGGTACCAAACCTTGAGTATACCATACTCGCATGGCGAAGAGGAGCCATACATTTTCAGATCAATTTGTCAAAGGTCAAGGTCACACAAAACTGAATCAAGTTCTCAGAGTTCTCTCCCCTACATGTTTATGGCATTTGTCCTGTGGAGTTTGAAACAGCTACAATTTAGTTAAAATACTGTGAAATACAAACCATACATTTACTAATTTGATGGGGAGAGGGGTCCTTGATGAACTTCATAACTGTTTATTAACTCAAGAACAAAGGTTTACTTCATCACTTTCTTCTTCCTTCATGAACAGTTCTCTCGGCTGAAAGGAATCCATTTGCAGGAAAACTACTATTCTCCTGTGTTTGACTATTCTCGATTTCAGTGCGAGATTTGTGAGCTCTCGGCTCTTGCTTCAAGGTCAGCTAGTTACCAAAAGTTAAACCCATTTTAGTTAATCATTCAAAGATCTGATATATGTTACATTCTCAGATGCACAGAATTGTAGACCTTTCTCTGGATTGCTAGCTACCAATTGGAATCAAGGCTATTAAACCACCTTGAAATTTGGACCAATGTAATTCCAGATATACGGGCGTATATTGAAGCCCCTTGGGCTCTTGTTTAATATCCTCTGGATAATAGGGCACATGACATTAACATATCACCCTCTTCAGAGGATACGTATGGTACATTCCATGATCTTCTGAATATGAGAGAGGCTAGCTCATTCTGATTTGCAGGGGAATTATGGGAAATGTCAAAATAATCAAAGCACCCATGGCTTTATATGTCACTGAGCTAACCAATCAGACTTCGTAGTCATATCACCCACAATTTAAATTGACAATTTGAAAAAAAGGGATCTTCACTGAGGAAAAAATGTCTTTGATGTCGGTGTAGATGATGTAGGATGTCAACATTCAGACTTGGCTGTCGACATCTACATCTAACTTTAGGTATTATAAAACAGATGTACAACATATGGTCCCTGTAGATGTTGATGGTATATTTTTGTTTCACATATATTTATTATATTTTGATTGTATATTTCCACTACAGGGCTGATGAGAAGCTAGAATTGAAGCATGTATTAGAGGGACATCAGCTTGGTGTGGTCCCTGTAGATGTTGATTATATATTGATTATACATTGATTGTATATTTCCACTGCAGGGCTGATGAGATTTTAGAAGCTAGAATTGAAGCATGTATTAGAGGGACATCAGCTTGGTGTCGTCCCTGTAGATATTGATTATATATTGATTATACATTGATTGTATATTTCCACTGCAGGGCTGATGAGATTTTAGAAGCTAGAATTGAAGCATGTATTAGAGGGACATCAGCTTGGTGTGGTCCCTGTAGATATTGATTATATATTGATTATACATTGATTGTATATTTCCACTGCAGGGCTGATGAGAAGCTTGAATTGAAGCATGTATTAGAGGGACATCAGCTTGGTGTGGTTTCTGTCGATATCGATTCCACGGGAACTTGTATCCTTTCTACATAATACTGTGATATTAGGTTCAGCTAAACAAAGTTTTTCTCAGGATCACACGTCTTAAGATGTATATTTGAGGATTCTGAACTGGTAACTATTGACAATGAAGATTTAAACTATCGGCATTGACCTGTGGAGAAATTATCACATTTGTGGGCTCGGGATAAAATTTATCTACATTTGAATTTTTCACTTCAGAAAACAACTGGCCATGACCTGTATACATGTACATGGCAGAAATATGAAGTACTGTATCTCCTTTTGTCATTGATATTATTATTATTATGCAAATGTATCGATCTAATAAAAATAAAATCTGCTCTTCCATTTGGATATGTCGCTTGTAAGATCTAAAAGACTTGCCGTAATGTGAGTTTCAACCAATCCCGAGAACTCTTCCCAGTGCTTTGAAGGAAACATAATAGTAGGGGCTTTTTGGTTGGCTCAGCCATTAGGTGAGATATCTTATGATTTGGCCGTGGTCCCGCCAGTTTGGCAACATAATGCGGGGTAGAAATATGGACTGGTCCTTGGAATAAGGCGGAGGCCATGACCCTATCCCCTCTCCTCGACTACAAGTAAAGTAGCTAAAATGTGACCGTGATATCGTAAGACTACTAAATATTCATGACCTGTACACCCTGAACATCAAATTCAATTGAAACACAGGAAGGAAGCAATCAGAGATTGCTCAATTGTATGCCCCCCCTTCCACTTTAATCCGACACTGCCCCGCCATTGTTCTGTTCTTTATTCGTTGGTGGAGGCCTAATTTGGATAATTATAAAAATTCTGTTTGTCACTTTTTTGCCATGCCTCACATAATACATATTCCAAGTATCAAGCAACAAGTGATAATACGATGCTTCGATGCAAGATGGTCGCCAGGGCTTTCGCCAAATCCGAAAATGTGACCTGGTCATGAGACCTACATTCCTTGGGAGTATACTGTGGTGAAATTATGAAGCGATCAGTGAACTTTGAATTTTGCACCCAATTCACTGTTTTTGGGGCAATTTCATACTTCAGGACCTGTGTTGTTTGCTTTGGAATGTAGAATAACATATAATATAGATATTTTCCTGGTTCAAATCGGTTATGGACTGAGATCCAGCTTGGGCAAATAAATATATCCCATTCACTTAGGTTTAAACAAAGGGCCATAACTCTTGAAAATATAACCGAAAACAGAGAACTTCACGCTGCACATCTATGGGTCACTGACCACATATCATGCAAATTTCGTACTTGTTCATACAATATTAACCGAGATCGGGCCCTACAAATCACAGTTCACAAAGATTTGAAGAAAAAAGGGCCATAACTCTTGAAAATATAAGCGAAATGTGGAGAAACTTCACGCTGCACAACTACAGGGCACTGACCACATATCCTGAAAATTTCATAATTGTCCATACAATATTAACCGAGATCCAGCCCGGACAAGTTCCAATTCACAAAGATTTGAAGAAAAAAGGGCCATAACTCTTGAAAATATATGCGAAACGCAGAGGAACTTCACGCTGCACAACTACAAGGCACTGACCACACATCCTGCAAATTTCATAATTGTCCATACAATATTAACCGAGATCCAGCCCGGACAAGTCCCAATTCACGGAGAAATCAGGAACAAAGGGCCATAACTCTTGAAAATATAAGCGAAACGTGGAGAAACTTTACGCTGCACAATATTAACCAAGATCCAGCCCGGACAAGTCCCATTCACAGAGATTTCAGAAAAAGGGCCATAACTCTTGAAAATTATACCCGAACTCGGAAAAAAAACTCTACGCTGCACAACTATGAGCCACTGGCCACATTCCATGCAAGTTTCAATCCTGTCCATCAAATATTAACCGAGATATTGCCCGGACAAGAAATTTGGACGGACAGACGGACGGACGGACGGACAAAGCGATCGCTATATGCCCCCCCAGTAAGATTGTACATAGCGACATATACGATTGGAGAGCATTGATAGGATATTAATTTATTAAGATTGACAAATGTATGTGTCTGTGTCTGTAACCCCTCCTGCCCCCCTGTTAACCATAGCCCATAACATCGGTATGGCCCCTTAACCCATCGTACAGTGGCAGCGTCGAGTAGTCTGGACAGTCATGTGAAGATTTGGGATCTGGAGGCTGGGAAACAAGCCAAGAGTATAGATGCTGGACCAGGTATGACACCCTGGCCAACAGGCCCCCTTTTCTTCTACATGTACATGTACTATCAGGAGCCCTGATAAACAACTTTGTTGAACATACTAATCCACATCTGCACTAGCCCAGGTAATCCCGAAATCCTTGCAGAGGGTTTACCTGGACCGTTATGGTGATTCGGATGAGTTTTCAAGTCATTGCGTCTATTACACAATCTTGTCTACATGTATTTCATCCCCAACGGTTGCTTTGAATTAGCGCATCTGTATCTGAAGCCCGCGGTTTTCGCTTTGACGCCCGATGTCGATTTCACAGGTTGTCTGGCCGGCGATGAAATTCAAACCAGTCAAAACTCAAACCTCGCTGCGGATTGACCTGATGTGCTGCTTCAGTGCCCTTACTGATTAGTTCGGTTTAGTTGAAACCCCTCAGGATATTTATATCCAGAACTGCTATCGATAACTAACCAAGCCAGTGTATCGATTGTAACCTTTTGATTGATGCACTGGCTCACAAGGATGACTAATCCATTGATAATGTCATATACTCAGTCAACCAATCAAGTGATTTGCTTGGCTGTGATCAAGGCAGAGGTCAGAGGGGTCAGGCACTGACATCAGACGGCCAGTGGTGCATTACTCGGCATCTCAGTCGATCAGAGGTGCCTGCGTCACCAGGTCACTCCATATTTAGCGGTTTAAATGACGGTCGGTTTGTCAAGTGGATATGTAATGATTTTGGTACAGGCCATCCACCATTAGCATGCACACTAGTCTGTTTGACCAAGATGGTGTAAGGTAGACCATGTTCTTCGCGATGATGAGGTATGGTTAAACAAGAGTGAAACAAGAACAGTTGTTCAGACAAAGCAGGTCACAAACAGGGGTTGTATAGGTAAATACATTTCTTCTCAGGCAATTGCAAATGGGGTGAGTGACTTATTATTTATTTATTTTTCATTCCTTTTTTGTTTCATAACCTGAAGTCATATTCAAAGGGGTTCAATCTCTGTCAAAGTTGTCTTCTGAATGAATTGACAACTCCACAACTTGGTTGATGGTCCCAGTTTACAAATGCAGTCCCACCCGGATATGGCTCAAAGTCAAGGATAAAAACGACCATATTGCATCTCAATTGCTTACTCATTCATGTACTACTTTTTTGGAAAGCCCCATTGAGAGGCCTGGGTAACATTTTTTGTTTATCATGCTCAATGGATGTCATGGACCAAGGACAGATAAACATGATAAATGATGTCAAATGTCCACATTAAATATAGTGAAAGTTTTTTAAAGTGTAACTGTGATACTTACATGTAATTGCAATCTTATGTCGTATCCAAGATAATCGTCCAATTTATAGAATTTATTACCTGTTTCCTGGTTTATGACTTCAATTTTAACGATTTCGATGTTATAGATGTTATTGTAGTGCACAGCACCACAAGCATGTCGGAACTTGTGACGATATTATGAAATGATAATCCACGTCACAATGCAACATTGTTACAAGAATGTTCCATTCTTTGCATTGCCTGCAGATGATGACAGATGCTCAAAGTATAACGTCATTATCGTCATCTCTTGGCGTGAAAAGTGCAGTGCAGATTTCTCTCCTACTGCAGAAAACTGCCTTTGATTCCTCTGAGACAGAATACGAGTGAAACGTTGGTGGAGAAACTTCACTACATTTTGTTATTCACATCATTATCTTGAATGTGAAATATACTTAAGTGCCACAGTAACACTTTGAAGCCACAGTAGCAGATGTAGATTGGTTGCTATTTCTACAAATATATATTCACAGTAAAGTACAATGTATTCTTTCAGCATTTCAACTGAAATGGATGGATTGTCAGAGAATTTACATGGGGTAAAAGCATTTAACATGTTTAATGCATTCCATTTTATCTCATCTTGCGAAGGTGAGATGTTAGGGTTCTCAGAATGCTTGTTTACCATATCGTTATTTTACCATTCCGTTAGTGTTAAAATATTGTTTCATTTGCCAAAAACACTTCCATTTGTAGAGCATCCGAGTTCTCATATTTTGGTGTCATTTATTTTTTGCAGAAAATCTTTGTGCTTCTGATATATTAAGAGTGTTTGGCTGCACAGGGTAAAAGTCAGATGAAACGCTAAATCACTTCACTTGACAAATCATTTCGCCGTAACATCTAAACTAAATGCAGTATGAACGAAACGATCATTTAATTAAAATTTTGTTCCATTACTGTTTATAAAAAGTGAAACGAAAATAACTGGAGATAAAATACTTCTACCCCTGTAACTTGATGTTAACCGATCGTTCATTTTTCTACCTCTACATGACAGTGGATGCCTGGACGATCGCCTTCTCACCAGACTCCAGGTTTCTGGCCACGGGCAGCCATAATGGAAGGGTGAACCTGTTTGGTGTGGACTCGGGCAGGAAGCAAACCTCCATGGACACCAGAGGAAAGTTTGTCCTCAGTATTGCCTATGTAAGTACCAGTTCTCCACACTTAGGAATTAACTCCGTAAAGAAAAATGGTATGATCACCAATACATCATCGTGTATTAGGCCGAAAAAAATTGTTTTTCTGGTTACTATGTATTATGATAATAAATATTCTAACCTGCTCCACGTTATAGCCGTGTACTGATTGGTCCAGACCTCAAAACATACGGAGATTATCACACGATAATCTTCATTTGTTTGTTGTGATCTGTTTCATTCACGTGCCGAACTGGTGACGTCTCATTCTTGTGATGCAGTGCTACAAAGCTGAGCGATAATTGCTTCATTGCACTGCGCAGTGGGGGGAGTTCACACAGCAGCAGCTCATGAACGGACAGCACGCGTGAGCATAGCCTGCAAACCAGTCAAAACGGGATGAAGTTGTGGGAGTATTAAATGGTCTAAATACAGCCTGATAACTTAATATTTGGCAACAGTACTTGCATTAGTATTGGTTTCATCCTATTCAGAGAGGGAAATTGCTAAAAAAATATTTTTTATTTTTTTCTCATGGCGCCCAAACTTGGGTGCCCAAACTCATTATAACGGACTCAAAAACAACCTGGATCAGGCCCTGTTATCAATTGTTAAAACTCCCACCCCATCTTAAAGAGATAGGGAAAAGAGTCAGTGAACAAACCGCTTTGTGACTGCCAGTGCTATCCGGAATGATCTTTGTTAAAGGTGTAACTGGAATTTTGTGCAAGTCACAGATTCAGTAACAAAGTTGTAACTTATCCATTACATCAAATTGCCTGTACTGGTGTTTGCAATCATGTAACCATTCTATCTTCCAGTCTCCCGATGGACGGTACATAGCGTGTGGTGCTATAGATGGTATTGTTAATATCTTCGACATCTCAACTGGTAAACTGATGCATACGCTAGAAGGTAATTATTATGATAATGACTAGGACATTAGACCTGTTGTACAAATACCAGTCATCAGACTGACTACCAACTAACTCACTTTTTATTCACAGGCATAACAGTGCCTACAATATAAGGTAACTAGGTTTGAAGATGGTTTGTCGTTATTTGTGACCTGGTTGTGAAATGGTTTGTTTGTTATTTTGTGACCTGGTTGTGAAAAGTTTTGATCGTTATTTGTGACCTGGTTGTGAAATGGTTTGATCATTATTTGTGACCTAGTTGTGAAATGGTTAGATCGTTATTTGTGTCTTGGTTGTGAAATGGATTGATCATTTGAAATGGATTGATCGTTAATTGTGATTTGGTTGTGAAATGGTTTGTTATTTTGTGACCTGGTTGTGAAATGGTTTGATCAGTATTTGTGACCGGGTTGTTAAATTGTTTGATTATTATTTGTGACCTGGTTGGGAAATGTGTGACTTGGTTGTGAAATGGTTTCATCATAATTTGTGACAGGGTTGTGAAAGGGTTTGATCGTTATTTGTGACCTGGTTGTGAAATGGTTAGATCATTATTTGTGACTTGGTTGTGAAATGGTTTGATCAATATTTGTGAATGATTGTGAAATGGTTTGTTCATTATTTTTGACCTGGTTTGATCATTATTTGTGACCTGGTTGTGAAATTGTTCGATCAGTATTTGTGATCTGGCTGTGAAATGGTTTGATCATTATTTGTGAATGATTGTAAAATGGTTTGTTCATTATTTTTGACCTGGTTTGATCATTATTTGTGATCTGGCTGTGAAATTGTTTGATCATTATTTGTGACCTGGGTATGAAATGGTTTGATCATTATTTGTGACCTGGTGACATTTCACAGCCAGGTCAAAAATCTCGATCAAACTGTCTCAAATGTAGATAACAACTTTGTCAGCCTTCTATTATTTTTCAATTTAACTCTATATTGCCCTTATACACTATGCCCGAATCATAGAGTTGATAACAATTCAAATTCAATCACAGCCAAAAGTATTTGGAAATACATGCCCACTGGTTTGTTGCAGATTAACATCAATGAGCATGATGTCAGCATGTCTGGTGTCTATGGCAACAGATCTCTATATAGCTGAAATATTGTTGAAAGCGACGTTAAATTCTATTCACTCACTCACTTCTATATGTCTGTGTATATGTCCAGGTCACCCCATGACTATTCGTTCTGTATGTGTGTGTATATATTCAGATCACGCTTTGTGATGTTTGTTTGTCCGCACAAGACATCAACTCTCCTTGTGCATCCTCTAACCCAAGCGAGTGGTTGGTGGGTGCCCGGCGGGCATGGGTTGCTGAGAAGCAACAGGAACTTAATAATGTGGATTATGGCACTTTAATTGCACTTTATTCCACCAATGTAAGCATCCTGTGTGTGTCTTGTGCTGTCGGGTGGATAGCGGATGTCTGGTTCCATGTTGCTCCAAAGAGTTGCTGCTTTGAAGCAACAGAAATGCAACTTGGCTGGATGGTGCTTTAGCTGGTTCGCAGTGATCTGACTGAATTATTTTTGAAACGTGAAAGCAACATTAAATCGACACTGTTTATCCACTCTATAGTTGTTGTGTATTTTCAGGTCACTCTATTTTTATCCATTCGATATGATAGTGAATATTTTTAGGTCCCGTTATGCCTATCCACTCTATATGTAAGGTCATGTTATCCTTATCCACTCCATATGTATATTTTCAGGTCACGCTATGCCTATCCGCTCTATATGCTTCTCTCCAGACTCACAGTTGTTGGTCACAGGCTCAGACGATTCTCATATTAAAATATACGATGTGTAAGTTTTATTGATCTTTTTCTGTTCAAGTTCCATAACTCTGAGATTATTTTGACCATGTTGACCTGTATGTTTTTTGGTTAAAAGGGAAGTAACTCCTGCTCTGTCAAAAGTACATGCAATATGAGTGCTATTTCCATCATCATCCATGTATCCACATCAATATGGGTACGGTACATATCCCCAGGGATGTCCTCGCACCTTTTTTGTCCCCCAAGTCCCGAAGTTCCCGAGAGGGACCATGGTATACGTATTGGGGTCTGCCAGTCTGACTTCGTTTCCAAACCATAAGATTTGAAAAACTCAAGTTTGGTATGTGGGTACCTTACCCAAGATCTCACTTGAGATTGTTTTTCGCTTATAGGTGGCACCACCTAGGGGCAAATAAAATTGTATTTCCAGACAATAACTTCTGAAAGACTGAGTGGGTTCTTTTCAAATATAATAAGTGGGTACCAGGTACCTTGCCTCAAGATCTCGCTTGAAATTGTTTGTCACGCTGATCCACCTAGTGCCACCTGGGGGTAAAGTTGATGTTAGTACCTTGCCACAGGATCACTTGGGATTGCTTTCCATTCTGGTGACTGAACATTTCGCTTCAGAGCTAAATCATAAACGTTAAGCTGGGCTTTAACTGTTCAGGTTTTCATTAATTCCTACATGTACTACCAGTACATATCTAGAGCTTCATCCAATCAAGAGCACCTACAGCTTCATTCCACTGGAGGTCGGCGAACATTGAAGTAACCCCTCCCCCCATTTTGTTTCGGCTGTTTATCAGTCTGACATCAACTTGATTAATGTAGGAGAAATGACATACGTCCTGTTATTCTGTTTCCACAATAATTGCCATTGCAATAAATGACATGGCATTTTGGCGAGTTTTTGGCCCCCATGAGATGCGGTTGGAGTGTAATAAATGAAATAATATGAATGAGTAAGTTTTCAGTCATCGTACATGACGACAAAACTGCGTATCTTGTTAAATGTTCAGAATAATGATGAGGCACTGGGTCATCAAGTTTTTGAATTATAAGTGCATCTCAAACTAGCAAAAGATGCTGTTTTCAACTAAAAAACCGACAATTTTACACAAATACACTACTTTGAGATACCATACATGTAACAACATACAGTCAAGCTGCAATATGAAAGTTGCTGAACGCGACGTTAAACCTCAATTCGCTCTCTCTCTCTCTCTCTCAATATAAAGGTACCTTGATTCTGAGGCGGGTGTTCTGGCCGAATTGATAAATGCAGCATATCATTTCAACCTTTTTTTTTGGCATCTCCAATAACCGCATAATTTTAGAGAGGTAAAAACAGAAATAAGATCGCTCATTACAGGCTTTGAATGAAATCGGTCTTGTCAAAATTCATGAAATTGGGCGGACCATAAAAGGAAATTATTTATTAAAGAATATATGTGAGGTGAGTGTTTTAGAATGAATTTTTTTTTTTTTTTTAAATTTACCTGGACAATAAATCTGTGATGCCTCTTGATCTCACTAATTTGCTTCCTAAGTCTTAAACCTGCTTTAATTAATGCCTTTTATCTCCGATTAAATGCACAATCAAACGTAGAAAAACGGAAGTTAAAAGAAAAAAACCAACTCCCCTAGGAGTTGTCTGCCCCTAGGAGAGCTCTCCCATTCAATCCAGCGTGGTTACTATAAAGGTCATTGTAAGCCTTATTCCAATCCTCTTTCTCCTGTTTGCTCGAGCAGTGCACATCTAGGGAAGTATTCAGAGTCAATTTTACAACATTGGTTGTTGTTGTCTCGCTGGTATATCCTTTATCAAGTGTTGAGTTTGTTATTTATTCGGAACTTACTTACTGTATTATTATGTCGGAAGTTCCGTCTTGTATTCCGTGTCGTACGTGCGGGAAAAATTTGTTCCCTTTTGGACGCTCACACGGCTTGTTTTTCATGTAAAGATTTGTGTTATTGTGCGTCCACGTGCGCGGAATATGTATTATGGGTTCCGACGGCTTGGAAGATTTATGCCCAGGGCCGTCGTGCTTTGCTTTTATATGCTTGTGAGGACCCGTCTATTTCGGAGATCGACAGACGGGTCTTAGAAATTTCTTTGGTCAATGTGTGAAGTGTTGTTAGGATCTTGACCGAGCTGGTCAAGACCCAGTTTCTCCCACGTCGGTATGTATTCCATACTATCATACACGAAGATAATTCTAGGTTGCTAGACAGTTTGACCCGGTCCGGAGTTTCATTGTCTAGGTTGATCCAAAACCCGTTCCTTTGTTACGCTCAACAAAGACCAGGTCGGTCTTGCCTGGCCATTCCATTGTCTCCTTCAGACAAAAGAATTCTTTACCACAGGTTATTTCGCCTGTCTATCGGTACCACATATCTCTTCCAAAAAGAAGAAAGCTAATAAACAACGTGGACATAGTTTATTTAATTCCGTGCCCGATCTATTTGTGGGGCGAATGTTGGATTCGTTTGAGTCGGCCACGTGTTTAGTGTCTTTGGACGTACGTCGCTAAATACTTGGGGCGGAGATTTTAAATTCTCTTGAAATGATCGTCTGACGATGTTCTTCTAAAAGTCTTTATGAAATCTCATGTTTAACAAATAACACAGTCCTGCATTAGGCAAGTGTGTATTCAATATTACGTCTTCACACAAACTTTGAGTTGCGACCCGGTGTGTTTGAGGTAGGCTTTTATTAGCCTCCAACATTCCGTTTTGTTCGGTCATTATGGAGCCTATTGTGATGTACTTTAAACGAACAAGTTTTTGTTTCGTTGTTTCATGATTTTATCCATTGAATTGTTGTATAAATTACCAGGATTGTGAGAACTACCCTCGTTTGACGCGGGAGGTTCGGTTTTCTCCGCCGGGGAAATCCGAGTCTTGATAAGCAGTCCGTCAATGTTTCATGTTGTTGTTGTATGTTTTGTTCGGACTTTGATTGTTCTCACCTTCATCCATTCAATTCTTTGGCCTACCAAGAAGGTAATCTCTTGTTATATCAAGTATTATTATGTGATTTTGATATCCTGTCTTCAAGAGAGATCTTACGGAGGTTTTATTCTGCCTCTCATGTTTACGTGTTTGTTGTTTTTGTGTACGTAACCACATCTCAACCCTATGTAAACGATGTTATAATAATAGCATAAATGGATGTTACGGGGCTTCAATGCTACGACTGTTTATTGCATTTTAATGAGCATCTTTGCTGATCTCTTTATGTGATTAAGGGTGTGTCGATCAACAAATGGATCACGTGTTGGTTATCGTGAGTAAGTAATTCTATTACCCACTGTTTATTGTGAATCTGTGCTATGCCTTGATACACAATTTTGTTTTATACATGTGATTTGTTTTGTTTCTCACCAAGCTGTTCCATCTGTATACTGTGTTACGCTTATAATTCAGATGGACTTATGCACTAATTTTAATTTCTTCCCTATGAGAAAATTTAAAATTTTACTAGCGTGAGTGGGAATCTATTGGTCCGGCCAAGGTTTAAGCCTAATGACACGTAAGTCGTGAAGTCTTCTATGGTTTCTTTCTACCAAGTTTGTATTACCAGTACAGTCTACTAGAGCATCAAACTGCTCTTTAGTAATGTTCTTACTGTTCTTCCGCTTCTCGACAAATTTGTTCGTGTTAGGTCATTTCAAATTCAAAATTTTTGAATAACCTCATTTTCCTGCCGGCGAGAGACCTTAAATGTTTTTCCTCTCTTCGGGAATTTAAAAATTCTTTAAGGATTTGTTTTGGTTTCCTGGAAAAATCTTTGTTCTGGATGTCGATTGTGTGACTTTTTGGTTATTGATAGTAACATTGTTGTAAATGTTTAATATTCTCTCCATATAAAACTCCAGTACTGAATTTCATGTACAGGAGACAAATTACATCGGGAGAGGTCATAATGTAACCATATTCATTGACACATTATTTCATGTTCACTGACACAAAGATCCATAATCCCATTTATCTCATTGAGCTTACATTTGGTGATTAACGCTACAAACATTTAATATGTTCATCTCTACTGCGTTTAAAGAGAAGGAAAATTTATTACAATCGACTTCGGGGTTACTGTTTGCAACGCCCTTCGGTTACGTCGTGTACTTTTATGAGTTTGTATCCTGCTCCAGTATGAGCATGTATATACATTAAGTTGTCTTGAATTAGGAAATCACTACGTTGTTTATCATATACAACGTTTCTCGCATTTTTCACATTACGCTTTCCTATTACACCTTTGACGGCATGTTCATTACGCCGTCATGTGTCTCTCATACACCTGTGCGTCGTTCTATTACATCGGTTTGACGTTTCCGGTACGCCATAATGCCGTTTGTCACGTCATTTCTTCATTTGCGAGATGCATATTTTATATCCATTCATCGGCACCTCCTTTGATTCTTCATCGTCGGTCGTCGGCGGGAGGGGAAGTCCGTTCGTTTGGCGTCATCTTTCCACTTGTATCAATTCTTCTCGGGTTTTTCACATTGTGATTTACTTAGGTTCGTCGTTACTCTACGAAGAGAGTTCTGTCCAGACCTTGTTGTTTCCAGTCTGGAGTTCGGAATATCAAAATTGTATTGGAATCAGCAGTATTTGGTCAAATACTGTTATATGGAATAGATCTTTGGATTATGGACGTGGATATTCTCTGAGGACGACGGCGGGAATGTGAATGACGGACTAGTCGCCTTTAATTGAATTCAGCACAGTGTTGTTTTATCACAGAACCATGTTGACTTTAACACACAAACATTGTGTTGAGATCCATTTACCTTAGGATTGTGCTTAAACAACACAATGTTTTCGTGGTGTACTTGGACAGTTTTTCCGGCTTTCTCCATCAAGTACTTTATTCCTGTATAGACCGTTACACCAATGGTTAGACTTTGACATTATGGTTCTGTCATCAACCTTAAGGTTGTTTATTATATGTAGGACCTTACTCGCTACGTTCCTATATTTGCCCTGGTGCCGAGGACGTGGTACCGTTTCCCGATTCTATTTCCCTCGTATTTGACTTCCTCCTTCACCTTCGCCAGGATAGGGAGTTTCATATTAGCACCATGGAAGGCTATTGATCTGCTCTGGCTAGCGTGTTACGTCTTACCTTTGGTCCGACTTTAGCCTTAACGATTATATCTCTGCGCTTATTCGCGCCTTCGCATTACAGTCGCGTTGTACTCGCCAACTGTTACCGATATAGTATATCGGTGTGGTTCTGTGTGCCCTGATTTACCACCTTGTGAACCCTTAGAGTCCGCGTCTATAAAAGCTGTGTCTTATGAGACGGCCTTTGTGGCGGCGTTTGCTTTGACGTCCAGAGTGTCTCATCTTTATGCTCTTGAAAGATCTTCTATGACCTGGACAGCGGATTGGTCTTGCATTCTTTTCGGCCCATTACTGAATTTATTGCCAAAAATGAGTCTGTTCGTTCAGGTCCGTGCGCTCAACGTCGTACTCCATTCCTGCGTTGTCAGACTTTGTACATGGCCTCGGGGTCGATCTTCTGCTAGATCCTGTTCGAGCCTTCCGTCACTATCTTACTCGTACCGATTTCGTTCGCGGCTTTCGGCTACGGTTATCATATCCCTTCGCCGGTCAGCAAGGCTTGATATTTAAAAAAGCCGCGTAGTTGAAGAAGACCATAAAATAGTCTTATCAATTGCCAGAAGGTAGATATACTATTGACGCCCCCACTACTGGCTTCCACTTCTTCTAATGTGTTTCGTACCATCGCTACACTTGGCCTTTATGGAAGAACTTGTCCCTTCATGATATTGTCCAGTTCTTGTGTCTGGACTGCAAATTCCACGTTCACAAATTTCTATCTGTGTGATATGTCCGTGCAGTCAGATAGTGTGACCACGCTTAGGCCACTAAGGGCTACCTAGCACGTGGTTAGTTCTTTCAGGAAGAGAGGGGGGGCAGAATTTGTCACCATTGCAGCAAGGCAGCCATCTTGCTCCAGGGAAGCTAGCTCAAATGGTAGAGCACTCGCTTTGCGTGCGAGAGGTACCGGAATCGGTTCCCGGGTTCTCCAAGCCAACATTTTTCTCAAGTATGTTTCAATTTTAAAACTTCATCATGATCGTCTTTGAAGGAAGGAATAAGTCGGATAGACGACCATGGACTCTCTAATCATCAATCTAAGTGGTCTGACACTTTGAGAGTTTAATCTTTGCCTTAACTACGGTTTTGCTTGTGTCTTTCAGCTTGAAACTGACTTTCTTCTGGATGATCTCAGCTGTGTATCCTACGCTCATCTCACAAGACAAGGTGGACGTAAGTCGTTGGTGGATTGAGAATGGCGTGGCTTGGCGCCCTCTAAGACCAGGAAGACCTAACAACCCGAGTGGTAGAGGTTCCTGACATCTTGGTAGAGTTTGCATATCACACCACGAGCACAGCTACATGGATGGAGGCACTCAAGAATAAGTATATCTGTATCATATCCATGATTTACCCTTTTAAGGGAAGACACTCAAAAGATAGGTTAGATTAGTATCTTCTATTACTACTCCATATTACCCTCGGCTTTACCGGCCAGGTTTCTTTTGTTGAGATTTATGGAAGAACCTGCCCCTCCTTGACATTGTCCAGTCTTGTCTGGACAGCGAACTCCACGTTCTCCAATTTCTATCTAAGAGATATGTCAGTCCAGTCAGATAGGATGACCACGCTTGGGCCGCGTATAGATGCCCAGCACGTGGTCAACTAAATTTTTTTTAAAAAAAGGGGGGGGCGGCATTTTGTATCATCGCAGCAAATCTGCAAATTGCTGTATCATCTCATTCATACTATTGGTCCACATTTGATTGATCACATATTGAAGGAAGAGATAAGTCAGATGGACGACCTTGGATCCTCTAAGAGATGTCGGACACTAAATCATTACTCTAAGATGCCTGACACCATGGTGAGTGTGATCTTTACCTTAATTGCGGTTTTGATTGTGTCTTACAGGTTGAATCTGACTTCTTCTCATGATCTCAGCTGCGTCTTCTACGATCAACTCCCAAGAAGCAAGTTGGACGTAGACGTTTGTGGACTGAGAGTGGTGTGGCTTGGCGACCTCTAGGCACGGACTGTTTATCTGTTTCACCCGGACTTAGGAACAGCCAAGATTTTGCATGCAGAAAGCCTTATCAAGTAGACCTAGCAACCTACGGGTAGGGGTCCCTCTTCTTGGTATAGACGGCTTCCCGAGTAGACCTAACAACCTACGGGTAGGGGTCCTCTCTCGGTTGAAATTAATTCCACACCACAAGCACATGGATGTAGCAATCAAGATAAGTGCAACTATATCTTATTCACATTTTTAACCTTTTTCGTCCTTGACCAGGGTTTAAAATTGTTGATTGATTGATTGCTTCATGCTAATACCCATGTTTTTCTGTGTCATTCCAGCGGTTACTTAGCCTACTTTTGGAACTACTTCAAGTCCGAGGTTCCCACCTCCATATGTTGGTACTGAGGCATTAATTAAAGCAGGTTTAAGACTTAGGAAGCAAATATTAAACATTTATAATCAATGTTTCTATTTGTTACTAAGTCAAACCTGCTTTAATTTAATGTGCCCTCCCTTCCTTCCCCTCGTACCGCGGCCTTGTATTCTACTGGTCTCGGTTTGAGAAAGAGGATTGGAATAAGGCTTACAATGACCTTTATAGTAACCACGCTGGATTGAATGGGAGAGCTCTCCTAGGGGCAGACAACTCCTAGGGGAGTTGGTTTTTTTCTTTTAACTTCCGTTTTTCTACGTTTGATTGTGCATTTAATCGGAGATAAAAGGCATTAATTAAAGCAGGTTTGACTTAGTAACAAATAGAAACATTGATTATAAATGTTTAATTTTACTGGGTTTGAGGTAATAAAACCGTAATGCAGCCAAAGGCGATCTATCTATCTTTTGTCATGGGGGAAGGGTTAGATAATCTGAGGATCAAATCTTGGGACGGAATATCTGTAAGATACTTTCTCCAGGCTCTGAAGCTGTGAACTGCGTGATGTTGTTCTAGTCTAGATATAAGTGCATGCATACACTCGCTTCAACTCTGATCAAAATTCAAGCATTTTTATTAGGCAGTCCAACTCGATTGACAGGCTTGTTCATTTCATCACTAAGCTTGTGTCAGTGACATGCACATGCCCACTACTTTACTGCAGATGTCACTTCCCTGTCGAATTCAATTCGCTTCGGGGGTCTGGATTGATTTAGCCCAAAGTGTCAAAGGCTGAAGACGGTATCTCAGATATTCTGTCTCAGGATTAGATTGCTCAAAGTGAGGATTCGAGGAAGCTAAGGACTAACATTGTAAAAACCAGTTCTTGAACATATTTACATGTACCTCTAAGGCCATTATCACTTGATTGGTTGTTTAGCATGACCTTGATTTTTTAAATACACAAGATGGGTGCTATAATTATTATTATAAATTATTAAATTGCACACCAAGTGTATATGAATATGAAGAAAATGAGGAAGTTTTACTCATGAAAATGTAAATTACCTCATCTAATTTAATTATTTGCCCTCAAAAGATAGATGAGGGCTGGTCATGATGCTAAACAACCAATTAAGTGACAGTGGCCTAATTCATCAAACCTGTTCGCAGTTTATGTAGGATGCTGTGTAAGATGTCAGTAGGATGTCAGTCACAAAGTAAGTGATGCTGTGAATGATTTTCAAAATTTATTGCCATACTTTTTCTCTTTTTCTTTCTCTATTTTTAGACAGCAGGCTATTTTAGCGGGGACTTTATCAGGACATGGATCATGGGTTCTCAGTGTGGCTTTCAGCCCAGATAACACATACTTCACTTCATGGTGAGTAGTCAAGCTTCACTCTTGACATAACAGGATATATCAGTTAGGATGTTATCAGATCATGGGTTCTTAGTCATGTCAGTGTGGCCAACATCCCATCATCGCGAGCACAACGGCTTTCCCCTGCCTTTTGGATTTCAAGATGGTCGCCATCTGAAGCCTATTTCAGTCAATATTTCAATAACCACACCATATATCAACATAATTCCTGTCAATACTAAGTTATTGTAGTGGTTCAGCACGACAATTATTTCACAATAGTTATGGTGTTATATCTCGGATTTTCAAAATGGCTGCCATCGTTTTTCAAAAATGGCCTCCCGATTTTCATTTCGGGCACTGTGGGCACATGTAGCGTTTTAGTTAACCACCGCATTTCATTTTTGAAAACAATGGTTTTACAATGCTACCTTATTATGAGACAGTAATATTTAATTAAGGATTGGAATAATAATATCGATGAAAAAGTAAGCAGAAATAACCAAACAGATATGCGAAATTGAAATTTTCAAACTGGCCACCAGTTTTTCATGTCGGACCAATTTGGCACACCTGGCTTTGTATTATTTATCAACACTACTGCGTTTCACTTGATTTTTGAAAGCAGAATAGTTGTACAATGCCACGGTATTATAAGACAGTATATTTAATTAACATGAGTAGCATAACTAACGTCACAGGACCTACGAAGTAGGGTGAGGAAGATGACTTAGGGGTCCAAGTGTAATGTTATAGGTCACTTAAGTAGGTCAAATTCCATCAAAAGTAGGTCAGCTTAAAACTTGCTGGTAACAGTCCCCTAATGCAAGTTCATGCCAAAAATCAAGGTTCTAATGTCAACGGTTCACCTTATTTTGCCGACAAAAGGATTCGGAAGGACTGACTGACTCACTCACTCACTCATTACTGGACAATTTGTAAATGAGAGCCTACTTCGTAGAAATTAAGGAATGAAACTAATAATATTGATAATGATAATGAGCAAATTAGACAAACACAGTCAACCAGATATTGGTAAGCGAAAATTTCCATCGACTGCCGGCGAGAGCTGAGACCTAAGTAAAAACAATTGTATTGGCCAATTCAAATTTTCAAAAATGAACTGGGCATTTTCATTGGCTGAATTCTTCTTTGGATAGTTCCTCAGACAAGACGGTGAAGGTGTGGGATGCGGGTACAAGGACATGTGTACATACCTTCTATGACCATGTTGATCAGGTGAGTGAGCTGTCTGTCAAACTAGTCACCATGTCACTAGCCCCGCCTCAAAATAGTTAACTAAAGGCTAGGTGAACCAATTTCTGTCAAACCGAGCTTCCTTGTCCTTCCCTTTGAA
>JAVTVY010051135.1:0-27449 GCA_036873755.1 Hanleya hanleyi
AGGGCCGTCTGTTCCACTGTCCTACAAAACAACGATGGCCAAATCTAATTGAATTCATGACAAGAATAGCACGGCCAAATCGCATATAGCGAGCAGTATTCGGCATAAACATAGGAAATGGTGATGGCGGAGTTACCTTGATACTGAGGGCCGTCTATCTCATTGTCCTTCAAACACTTTACGGCCATCAATCGATAATGTATACGGAAATAATACCGAAAATAAACACAACGAGAACAAAGGAACGGAAACCAATGATCAGTTCTATAAAAAATGCCATTTCTCACCACTGCTTAATGCTGCAGAGAGTACCGCCATTTACCTAAGAGATTATCATAATGCGAGCTATTGAAGTTAATCCGTAGAATGCTCAGGATAACCGAGTACATGCGTCAGAGCCAACATTCAGTAGATAGCCAACGTCCAAATTCTGTTTCCCAATGTCATAGGTATATTTATGATAGACCACATAAAGTTACTAGAGAATGTACATGTACATAATTATGGAGGTTGTACGTACATGTAGAATGATCTCAATAACTTTACATAATCCTCAGATCCGACATTCAGTAGCTAGCCGTCGCTCAAATTGTGTTTCCTTTGCCATGAGTATATTTATATATAATCGACCATATGCAGCCATAGGATAATGAAAATATACAGGGGTTGTATCCCAATTTGTTTATTATAGATATCTGAATACTAGAATCATTTCCAACATTCAGCGGCAGCCATCGTCCGTAAAGTCGTCCTGTGTCTATATGTGAAACGTGTATTTTTGCCAAAAGAAACTATTATATGGCATAACTAATACTTCACGGTATACACATTGCACAGCGCACCATATAGGCTACATAGAACAAGCACTTGATCGATACTCGGGCTACGTTAGCAACTGCTGGTGAAGCCCTATAGGGTTTTAACTTTTTGAACTATTTAAGGCTCATTAAACTTAATAGTTCGTTAATATTCACCGCCCGCCCCTAATATTCTCGCCGCCCCAAACATTTTATTTTATTTTTCTGCAATGTCTAGGACAAGTAATTTCAAGCAATGTGTGCCGACAAATATGAAATTTCAGTCAGAATTCGATTTGCAAGATGATCCGTTGACAATTATCCTCAGTCACCATCCTACTTTTTCTGCGTAGCCCGCTTATCTTCATCCGTGGCACAGCATTGATGGGACTATTCCTGCTATATCGTGTTGTTGGTAGTTTTACAACGGGATTCCTGGGCTTTGTGAAGAATGAACAATGCAAAGAGTTAAGGCGGGTGCACAACTTCGGTATTCTGTAAGCGATAAAAATCGGACCAGATCTCAAGGAACCGGCTATAGGTGGGCGGCAAACTATTATTCAACGGAGTGGGACGTATCTGTTTTGAGTTCACACGACTGATGTGTGAGAATGCAAACGGACATGATCGCGAAGCTAGATGTGCAACTCTAGAATGAATCGCAATCGAAATACGGTATTCAAAACATTTCAGTCATATCGCGACGAAACAACAAGGCACCATCCAACTGATTTGCTTTTGGTTACAGTCATTATCATATGATGTTGAAGTGGAAAAGGGCAAACAAATATTGTCATGTCAGTTTAACTTCTCAATTCTTATGACGACGTCGCGAAGGTGTGTGGCAAACTCTTTATGTTGACGACGTCGATGTGCACCGGCCTTAAGTTCTGACAACCATTCTGTTTACATACTTTCTCATGGACAATTGGCTGGTTGAATTCCGCTTCTCGGGAATGCAAACTTACCGTTCTGATCTGGAAATAGTTTCACAACCAATCTAGTGTGTGTTAGATGAAAACTGCAAAGATTTTGATTGGTTCTTCCACCACCTCGACCGTCGAACTGAATCTTTCTTCAGTTTTCATGATTTTTCAAAGAAAAATGAATGTTGGTTAGAAATGTATACATCAGACATATCAGGTGTCTCACCTGAGTACGTGTTTCAACTAGTCTCCTCAGATTTAGCTGCCTTAAAATTCAACAATCTTTACTTTCACTTTCACTTTTTTCACTTTAATATTTTCCGGAAATCCGCAAACTAATCAAACGCGATGGTGTTCCTTTCTACAAGGGATCAGCTATGTCGCATCAACATATGTAGTCCAGTATTTCACTCGGCATATACGGAAGCCTACTTCGAGCAAACATTTGACCGAAGTTTCCCCTTGGCAGCAGACCGTAATGTATCTCAGTGATAATGATGTGCGGCAAGGCCACATTTTGTGATAAGGTTCTACATGCTTACAAAAATGAATTGGAGAACAATCATATATTTCTGTATTTTTGCCAACAGAATAAGCGATATATAAGTAATACATTGTTCACAACTAAAATAGAAATAACAAATAAAAATAAAATCCGCCCGCCCACCCCTCTTTTCAGACAATCAGATCGTGATAAACGAATTATTAAGTTTAATGAGCCTAACGGCTTTAATAACAGGTGATGGCCAACATAGGCATATGCGAACGGCGCGATTTCAGCTTGATTAAAAAAAAGAATGCTGGTATGCAATGTAAGCGAATAAAAATATTCCCAACTCTTCGTGGACTATATTCCGAAGATCTACATGTATGCCAATGGAATAAAAAAAACCCTAACCGATGAATATAAAGTGACGTCATATTTTGAAAACGAAATGAATTTGTGGTCATATTCTTTAAATGTTTTATTTCTGCAATTTTTGTCGTAACTGCATAATGTGGAGTAACGTGTTTTTGAACACTTTTTTGCCTATAATGGCGAAACATTTGAAGAAAATGAATTGTCTGTCACAGCCTCATGTCTGCATAAAGCAGCTATGCAGACTCAACTGTTGACAGGAGTCTCCTCTTGGGGGAGGCTCAGGGTGAGAGGCACGAGTAACCGTAATGATATTCGTATCCCATGTATAGATTGGTGACCTGGTGTACATTACGTTCAGGCCGAGTGTGGGTGACGGTTCAATATGATGTTCAGTGTGGTCCCGGCGGGATACGGACAAAACCCCAGCGGACAAAACACCAACGGAGAAAACCCCAGTGGACAAAACCCCAGCACAAAAATCCACAGAACAGGAAAAGTGGACAAAACTCCAGCCACTTCATTTTTTTAATTTTTTTTTATTTTCTAAATATGCTTTTTATTCCCATCCAACCGTGTGGGCTGCCATCGAAAACATAAGGAAGGATGGCTGCATCGCTTCTACACATTTGGCAAATGATACGGTTGGACAGAGGTTGAAGAAGCGAGTGCAGCGAGCTACAAAAGACCTACAGGAAAGACTACGCAATCTATGCATTGACTTGGACAGCGGTCGTAAGACATTGGAAGAAACCATGAGAGGCCTTGGACATAATATCAGACTGTATTAGATAGACTTACTAGCTAGAAAGAAAACTCAATGTGAAATGTCACATTTTTGTGTGTAAATATTGACCATGACATGTAAAAAATGTTGACCTTAATTTAAAAAAAATATATAGATAAAATCTCTTATGTTGTTGTATGGCTAATATTTTTTTTTGTCCGACTGGGTTTTTTTCCGCCTGGGGTTTTGTCCGCTGGGGTTTTGTCCACTGGGGTTTTGTCCGCTGGGGTTTTGTCCTACACCCGTTCTTACATGACCAATAATTGGAAGTAATTCCAGTTTTTCACTAGCACATTTTTTCACCCCAAACGAAGTTTTTCACTAGCACATTGGCACATGTTTTTCAGTAGCAGATTTTCATACCAAACGAAGTTTTTCACTAGCACATTAGCACATGCACACGTTGATTGATTGAAATTGTAGTTTAAGGGCCGCTTCCCATTCGGATTTCGCGGCCCATTAACTCAATGTTTTATTTGAATTTCGCGGTACATTACTTTGTTTATTGGATATCTTTTCCAGCGCTAAATATATAAATAAATAAATAAATAAATAAATAACAATGAGAGATTAGTAGGAGATATAAATAGAAGTAAATAAGAATCGCTATATGTACAAGTTCGTAAGTCTCTTTTTGGTTTTTGGTTAAGTTATACTGGTAAATATGAGTTCACTGTAATCGCGTGTATGATTCCTTTGTCTTAGTACCCCTTTGTACGCACAAAGCCGTCCAGAAAAAAACTGGGAGAACCATGGGCGTCTTCAGGATTTTTCAGATCGACTTCACTAACGACGCCCTTGGGAACAGGGTGAGTTCTTCCAGAAATCTGTGCCTGTAACAATTGCTTGGAGTGTGTATTGGGGCACAGGACGGCAGGTCTACGTCCTATATTGCGTGAAAGTCAAAGGATCATATTCTGTGTTAAGGCGTCAGTTCGATGTCATCTATGGGGTAGCGTGTCGGTGCGGTTTAGGATGTGATGTTCTGGTTCTGGAGGTTTCTTGTTGTGCGGCGATGTTGGTATTCTTGTGATCGTCATCCGTCTTCTGTTTTTAGTCTTGTCCAGTCCGTCTTTAATCTTCGGTGTGCCGTGAGGTGACATGCACACGTTACATTTCTTAGTTCATTTAAGATGTTTGCAAACACTGAATGTTTACAAAGCAGCTTGGGTCAGTGGGATTAAGGATTAGTGTGGATTAAGGATAGTGGGGAGTAATGGCAGATCTTCTATAAATCCTTACTTTGACCATGAATAAGCTGTCACAACAGATCCACAGTTTAGTGAAGATTAATGGCCCACTCATTGTTTAGTAATTGTTTAGTGTACACCGGTCATTATAATCCTTATAGCTGAAATACGGTACAAAAAAATGACAAAGAGAATAGATATTTATGAATTTCTATATTAAAAATATAAAAATTCTGTCTGAAATAGCTATTTTTGGGTGAGATGGGGGTTTTGTCCGACTTTTCATTTTGGGGGTTTTGTCCATGGGTGTTTTGTCCTAGGGGGTTTTGTCCGCTGGTGGTTTTGTCCGGATCCCACCGAGAACCCAGCCAACAACCTATTCATGGACTATGTCAGCGGAAGTGTCTTTTTTTCCTGTGTACTTTAGTTTAACCCATTGATCATTTCACACCTATGCCGCATTCTGAAATTGTCGCACCTTTTCGCGCCTCCCGACAAAGGCTTTACAGAGAACAAACGATCTTAATGAAACAAATTGATTGGAACAAAAAACTATACGAAAATAGACTGTCCAATATGTTCAGACTTTGCAAAATTTTATTATTTTTTTACCTTTCAATATGTCATTGATAACGAAATGTAACAAATGATTTTTTTAAGCAAAATATGAAAATAGACTGTCCAGCCTTTTCATATGAAAATTAAAGAACCGGGCGGGGGTCATCATTCTCAAATTCTCGGAGATTTCGGATGGCAGGTTCGTAATTTCCGTTCGTCAAATCCAAATGCCCGCTCGTATCACGAGGCGTCAGTGCCAAAAAAAAAAAAATAATACTGGTGTTGCTAATTGAAATGTTAAGCTTTACACGGACCTATACTTTGTGTAGTTTTCTGTTGGTCTACCTGCTCCAATCCTTTTCAGTCCAGTGAAAACTGCAGCCATGCCAACTGCACTACCCACTGGCTGGGTGTAGGACAAAACCCCAGTGGACAAAACCCCAGCGGACAAAACCCCAGACGGCCAAAAAAAAAATATATAAATCTCCGGGAATTTGATAATGATGACCCCCGCCCGGTTCTTCAATTTTCATATGAAAAGGCTGGACAGTCTATTTTCATATTTTGCATATTGAAAGGTAAAAAAATAATAAAATTTTGCAAAGTCTGAACATATTGGACAGTCTATTTTCGTATAGTTTTTTTTAGTTAAGAAAAAATCAATTTGTTTTATTAAGGTCGTTTGTTCTCTGTAAAGCCTTTGTAGGGAGGCGCGCGAATAGGTGCGACAATTTCAGAATGCGGCATAGGTGTGAAATGATCAATGGGTTAAACTAAAGTACACAGGAAAATATGACACTTCCACTGACATAGTCCATGAATAGGTTGTTTGCTGGGTTCTCTGTGGGATCCGGACAAAACCCCCAGCGGACAAAACCCCCTAAGACAAAACACCCATGGACAAAACCCCCCATGGACAAAACCCCCAAAATGGTAAAGTCGGACAAAACCCCCATCTCACCCAAAAATAGCTATTTCAGACAGAATTTTTATATTTTTAATATAGAAATTCATAAATATCTATTCTCTATGATCTTTGTCATTTTTGTGTACCGTATTTCAGCTATAAGGATTATAATGACTGGTGTACACTAAACAATTACTAAACAATGAGTGGACCATTAATCTTCACTAAACTGTGGATCTGTTGTGACAGCTTATTCATGGTCAAAGTAAGGATTTATAGAAGATCTGCCATTACTCCCCACTATCCTTAATCCACACTAATCCTTAATCCCACTGACCCAAGCTGCTTTGTAAACATTCAGTGTTTGCAAACATCTTAAATGAACTAAGAAATGTAACGTGTGCATGTGCTAATGTGCTAGTGGAAAACTTCGTTTGGTATGAAAATCTGCTACTGAAAAACATGTGCTAATGTGCTAGTGAAAAACTTCGTTTGGGGTGAAAAATGTGCTAGTGAAAAACTGGAATTACCTCCAATTATTGGTCATGTAAGAACGGGTGTAGGACAAAACCCCAGTGGACAAAACCCCAGCGGACAAAACCCTTCTTGATTATAACGAAGTCCGTAAATAAGGTAATCCGTAAATAACTTCAAACTTCTTTGAAGCATTGTTTATATTATACTCTTAGTGAAGCTGACTTAGTGATTGATCCGTAATCCTATGGTAAGTCATCTAGCCTACCATTGTTTCACTCGCCCAATTGTCTTTATCTTACTGCTAATATACATATTATTACTATATCTAATAAAAAATACACCTGAAAATTCAATCTTGTTCATTTCGTTAAGATGTGTTTGATATTGATAATCTATTCTTATTTTTTATGCCTAAGGGGTCACGTCCAATTAATCGAGTCACTTTCTCGATGCCTTCGAGATGGATCGAGAAATTTCTCGGCTGAAACCGGGAGGGCAGAACCGGGACCCCTGACGACATCTCCCGGTTTACTCCCGGTTCTATCTCGATCGAAATGTCCCGGTTTTCGAGATGGATACAAAATTGATCGGTAATCTCGAAGGGGGTCCCGGTTTCAATATGTCCGTCTTTTGTTGCTGTTAATTTGGCCTTTCTTTACTTCTCAGGCGATTAGTGTGTTGCGAGGGTATCATATTTTTGGGGGCGCCTGTCGCATACGTATATCGCGGCCAAAATAGAATCCAGAAAAACAATTTTTTTAAAGGTGTTTTCCATGTTATTCATCGTTTATTCGGTATTTTCATGTCCAGATGGTTCCTGTTATACATGTATATAAATTATGAATATATAATTGAATGATCTTACATCGATAATTGATTGTGTGTATGACTGGTATCCGTCGCGGAATAAATGACACATCAACGGGATATTATCTGAATAATAGTGGTATGTAAGCATACGATAATTATTGTTCTGTAAAGTGTTTTGGACCAAACTTGGATCGCTTCAACTGAAAAATGAAAGCTATGTTACTTGTTTGACCGGAGTATTAACCTCGATGTGTAATTTGTTTTATAATTTGGTATGACTCATTGCAGATTTCATTTTACTGAGAATTACAGTCTTGTTCAAATAAGGAGGTTATATCAACAAAGTTTATTCATGACATAATCTCGCCCGGAAATGGTTAACTGAAATACTGACAATCGGAACTAATACTAAACTAATAATTTGTTTTATAATTTGGTATGATTCATTGCAGATTTTGTTTTACTGAGAATTACAGTCTTGTTCAAATAAGGAGATTATATTAACAAAGTTTATTCATGACATAAGCTCGTCCGGAAATGGTTAGCGGAAATACTGACAGTCGGAACTAATCCACGCCACAGTCGGTCTATAAAAACCGTCCACTTGAAACAACAGCGAAGTGAGATGGGTTAATTTCTTTGGAAGAAAAATCGGAAATAGCACTGTTGACGGCGCTGGTAATATAATCACGTTCTATTATATTTTGCTGATTTCATGTGTCTAGGATATTAACCAAATAAAGAAAGTAATTACCACTCAGTTCACAGAGCATTCTCGCTTTAGACCAACGCATACATTTAATTTTAATAAAACGATACCGTGTGTTGTCTGTTCGAAATCTTTGATCGAGCGTTTATGTTTTTATTATTCTATGGTTTCCTGCTGTTCCTGTGGTCTTCATATCCACTTTATTTATGAATATGGAGGGCATCTCTGCCGATACAGATCCTCTTTTCTGGTACACTTTCAGAGGAACATATGGAATTTTATTCTAAGACTTGCAGAATTTATTTCAGTTCGCATTTCCTCAACGTATCTCATACAGTGATTCAAATTCTATATAACTGAGCCAGTTTATACATTTTCAATTGGTGATGTTTCTCTCTCTCCATTCATGACGTGCAGAGAAATTGCGTTGTCAAAGCAAGTATGCGACTACAGATCTCTAGACAGAATAACAAAATACTATTTAATGATTCATGTTCAATTCAATTCATTATCCGTGTTTAAATGCATATATACCCGCCCAGATTAATCTCGCTGCCACAGAGTATATATATAAGGAACCTACGCCTCCCGCATGGTTCATTTAACGGCATCTCGATTCCATTCTCGAAGCCTGTTAAGTTATTTCGAGGAGGATCGAGATGGTCTTCTGCTTCGAGAGAAAACCGGGAGCAAACCGGGACAACAATCGATAGAGATAAACCGGGACCCTTCGAGACGAGATATTTATCGGTTTTACTCGTTTATCGAGAAACCGTCTCGATCGATTGGACGTGACCCCTAAGTTTGCATACATCTGCCGATGTTTAACTAAAAAGTAATCTCCCTTGAATTCCTAGAACTCTCCTACGTACAAACGTGAAAAAAAATTCAAAGTGAGGAAATGACCGCGACTGCGATTGTTGGCAAATCGTAATTATTACAATACGTAATATTAGGGTGGGGAAAATGTCGCTGGGGGAAAATGTCGCCTGGTGAAAATGTCGTGGGGGAAAATGTCGGTGGGGAAAATGTCGCGGGGGAAAATGTCGCTGGGGGATAATGTCGGTACCCCCGCCATTACTCCCCACTATCCTTAATCCACACTAATCCTTAATCCCACTGACCGAAGCTGCTTTGTAAACATTCAGTGTTTGCAAACATCTTAAATGAACTAAGAAATGTAACGTGTGCATGTGCTAATGCAAAAAGACACTTACGAACTTGTACATATAGCGATTCTTATTTACTTCTATTTATATCTCCTACTAATCTCTCATTGTTATTTATTATTTATTTATTTATTTATTTATTTATTTAGCGCTGGAAAAGATATTCAATAAACAAAGTAATGTACCGCGAAATTCAAATAAAACATTGAGTTGATGGGCCGCGAAATCCGAATGGGAAGCGGCCCTTAAACTACAATTTCAATCAATCAACGTGTGCATGTGCTAATGTGCTAGTGGAAAACTTCGTTTGGTATGAAAATCTGCTACTGAAAAACATGTGCTAATGTGCTAGTGAAAAACTTCGTTTGGGGTGAAAAAATGTGCTAGTGATGAACTGGAATTACTTCCAATTATTGGTCATGTAAGAACGGGTGTAGGACAAAACCCCAGCGGATAAAAGGCGGACAAAACCCCAGTCGCACAAAAAAATATATTAGCCATACAACAACATTAAGAGATTTTATCTATATTTTTTTTATTAAATTAAGGTCAACATTTTTTACATGTTATGGTCAATATTTACACACAAAAATGTGACATTTCACATTGAGTTTTCTTTCTAGCTAGTAAGTCTATCTAATACAGTCTGATATTATGTCCAAGGCCTCTCATGGTTTCTTCCAATGTCTTACGACCGCTGTCCAAGTCAATGCATAGATTGCGTAGTCTTTCCTGTAGGTCTTTTGTAGCTCGCTGCACTCGCTTCTTCAACCTCTGTCCAACCGCATCATTTGCCAAATGTGTAGAAGCGATGCAGCCATCCTTCCTTATGTTTTCGATGGCAGCCCACACGGTTGGATGGGAATAAAAAGCATATTTAGAAAATAAAAAAAAATAAAAAAATGAAGTGGCTGGGGTTTTGTCCACTTTTCCTGTTCTGGTGATTTTTGTGCTGGGGTTTTGTCCACTGGGGTTTTGTCCGTTGGTGTTTTGTCCGCTGGGGTTTTGTCCGTATCCCCCACTGGCTATTGAGTATATATTCGGAGCGCGTTAGGTACATAGAACAAAGGGAGAGTCAAGTAGCGGACTGGGCGAGGGAGTCCTGGCCTTGGTTTAAATATAATTTATTCATCTTGATGAAAGGGGAGCGCATTAAGACAGCTTATTATTGTGTCTCCCCAGTACAAAAGTATTTTTTACATCAACCAAATAACAAGTATTGATATATAACAAATAAAGAAATAGGGAAGGCTAAGCATTAAGCACCAAATCGATGACCAAATTATTAATAAATTTCAGCTATTGTATTGAAAGGGAAGCTCGGGGTGTCACAATACCAGGACTGCTGGACAAGAACTAAGACCAGAAAGACCCTGTCTGGACGCCGATAATACAAAGGGATAAATGGAGGCTGATTGTATTTGGAGTCAAAAGCGCTTGGTTTTTGTAATGTAATCGCCCAGAAATGTCTGAATGCGTACGTTTGTAATCTCATCTTTGTCAAGATCGCCAAATAATAGAATTTTCGAGATTGGAATACCCGGCATATCGTAAATAGTTGCTAGATTAACTTGTAGTAGGATACGTTGTGTGTGGAACATAGGACAATTAAAGAAATAGTGATCCACATTCTCGTCTGGATGTCCACAATTACATCGAGACGTGTCACAAAGGAAATTGTCGAACAAATGTCTTTTAAGATTGCTGCATCCGTTGCGAAGACGACACAATAAAATATTCTCTTTTCGAGGACAAACGTAATGCCATAAAGGTGGGTTAGGTTTCCGAGACATAGTGAGTAATTTGCGTTTGAAAGCTGCAAGAGAAGGCAAGCTTCGAACAGTAGCTGGGAGGGCGTTCCAGTAGCGAACAGTGTTTGGAAAGAAGGATCCCCTAAATAGCTCGGTACGGCACATGTAAGGAGTATAATAATTAGCGTTACGAACGTTGTACGGATTACGAGTATGTGTTGTGGAAGGGAGGTGGCCATACAAAGAGCTGGGTGCCAATCCATTCACGATACGATAGAACATGATAAGTCTATGAACTTGACGTCGCCTCGACAATGTTTCAAACCCTGATTCTGCGTACAAGGATTCTAGACTGGCACTGGAAGTAACGCCGGTTATGGTTCTTAATGCATCCTTTTGAATGTCTTCTAATCTATATATTAAATTTTGGCGAAGATTGTCCCATACGACATCACAATATTCTAGACTCGGTCGTATGAAGCTTTTAAACATTATTTCTAAACATTTTCGATTCAGAATATATTTCAGTCCTTTGAATACGGATAATTTTTTCTGTGCTGTATTTATTATTCTTTCTACATGAGTGTGCCAACTACCCTTGGTGTTGAATGTAACTCCTAGATGTTTGTGACTTGCGGACGGTCGGAGAAGCGAATTGTCAAAGGAGATGGGGAAAGTAGATGGAGAATGCCGTAGTGAGACCAGAAGAGAAACTGTTTTAGCAGTGTTAAAATCAACCAGCCATGTTCTAGCCCACTGTGAGATAATGTCCGTGTCGTGATCAATCGAAGTTATCTGGGATTGCAGGCTCTCAGAAATTACATAGAGGCACGTGTCGTCGGCAAACAGCCGGATGTTGTTCAGTATTTACCAGGTAAGTCATTAATGAATAATAGAAACAACAGGGGACCCAGAACGGAGCCTTGAGGAACACCTGCGTAAAGGCGTAGTATAGTTGATTCCCTGCCTTGTATTACGACGCGCTGACAGCGATTAAGTAAATAGCTTTCAAACCATTTTAGTAAGCTTCCAGAAACACCAAACTGCTGCAATTTCAATAGTAGACCACGGTGCCACACCCTATCGAAGGCCTTTGAGATATCGAAGAATAAAAAGGGAACCTCTTTTTGTTCATCAAGTGCCTTGGCAATATCGAAGTAAATGTCGAGTAGCTGGGTAACAGTTGAGTTCGATGGAAGAAAACCAGATTGGTGAGGTGTTATGTCGTGCCTAAGGAAATTGAAAATATACTTAAAGACGCCCCTCTCCATGACTTTACTCAAACAGCTCAGCAATGATATTGGTCGGTAGTTAGAAGATAGATGATGGTCGCCCTTTTTAAACAAAGGTGTTACATTGGCTATTTTCCAATCAGTTGAAAATTTGGATGTTTGAAGTGAATGGTTAAAAAATCGACAAAGGATTGGAGCGAGTAAACTCTTTGCCTCAAAAAGACATTTTGGACTAATTTTGTCAGGCCCGATTGCCTTTGTGATGTCCAAATTGGCAAGGATATCGAAGACGTCGGTATATAAGTAACAGTGAAGCCATCTAGTTTGTTTTCTGTATGCAAAGACAGAGGGGGTAATTGTGCATTTGAATCGTCAATATTAGTTATGTTCGTGAAATACGTGTTCAGGATCTCAGCCTTCTCGTTACCGTCATAGGCGAAGGAGCCGTCGGTTCTCTTTAGAGGCGGAATATCATTAAAATTAGAGTTGCTGTCTTTGAGGAAAGATTTACTTAGTTTCCACCAGTATTTTGAACCAACTCGACCAGTCTCGATCCTTTCAGCTGTTTTGTCTTTGAATTCATTTTTTGCAGAATGGACAAGCAGATTTACATAATTCCTCTGACGTTTAAAACGCAGAATATCGTCTATTAATTGACTTTTCCTGGATTTCTTGAACAATTTATCGCGGACTCTCATCTCATGCTTAACTTTGCTAGTAATCCAGGGTTTGTCGTTTGGGTGTATGGTTACATATTTGTTGGGAATGGCTGTTGTAGCTGAACTGATAAGATTTGAAGTAATGCACTGGCACCATATATCCACGTCGTTATCATCCGTTAAGTTATCCCAGTTGGCATTGTTCAAAAATCTCCGAAATTCGTCCCAATTAGCATTATCGTAGTTCCATATTTTACGTTTGAACGAAATTCGTTTAGGGATCCTTGATTTTAGAATAACAACGACTGGAGTATGGTCGCTACAAAATGGAACCAGAACTCCACTGTCAACGACAAGATTCAGCATATTGCATATAATTGGATCAAGAAGAGAATTAGAGACTGGTCGAGTTGCCTCATTTATCAACTGGTTAAGGCCGATAGAGTTAATCATATCGCGAAGGTGATATTTCGAGTGATTGAAAAGATCATCGTTCAGGTCGCCTAGGACTATAATGTTTTTTCCAGGGTTTGAGTCGCGGACATATTCAATGTTGTCTGATAACAGTTGCCATTTATGGGCCGGTGTATTTGGAGGGCGATAGATAGTGCATATTAATGCCCGCGGATTGTCATGTAGTTCGAACCAGATCATCTCTAACTCAGTTGTTTCGTACTCGTATCTTCTTGAAGCAACAATGCTTTGAGAGATGTATACACAAACGCCTCCCCAAGCCTGTTTCCGATCATTACGATACGGTTCTTGGAAACCGGGGAGTAATATTTTGCTAGAAGAGATGGAAGAGGTTAGGTGACTCTCTGTAATGGCAATAATATCTTATTTGCTAAGGTTTGCTTCCACCAAGCGGATTTTATCAGCAAGACCGCAAACATTATTGCGGATAACAGAAAGGTGGGTGGTGCAATCTGGACCAGGATTCGTTTCGATGTCGCCGGAAAGTATCAATAGAGTGGTAATGAAGAAGAAATTAGTAACATTCGCATTCATAATGTTATGGAACAAATTACAAGCGTCTAGTCCGTCATTCATAATCCAGCCGTCGTCCATTAGAGAATATCCGCGTCCCTAATCCAAAGACCTATTCCATTTTCCACATAACAGTATTAGCACCAAATTCAAAAAGACAATCATAGTATACATAAACATAGGCTTGTTTCCTGCAAGAGAAGCGGTCAACAGTTTTCAATGATGCCGGCAAGACATCATGATGTTCCAAAAATATCAAATCCGTATCGCTGATCAGTATTCTTAATCCATAATATTCGTTATAGAGTCGTCATCTAAAAAAAAGATGTATCTCAGTCACGCTTTGATTGTGACTGTTCATATGAGTACCATGAGGATCTTGAAGTACATGGGTTCATACGGCCCCTAGCCCCGGGTTAAACGGAATTAGACACAGGTTACGAAACGTAGCGCCATAGATCTTGCACGCTACGTTCGTATTTTGCTATCAGCATGCGATATGTATCGCCAAATTTGAGAAACGTTGAGTGGAGGCGCTTGGTGGAATAGCCCTGTTTTATAAGTTTCTGCAACAATGTTTTGTGACGTTGATTAACATCATCACATTTAACACAGGATCTAGCAAATGCTACTAAGCGAGATATGTATACGCCATATGCAGGTCCCACTGGAATATTACTATCCAGAAAGGGATAGTTTACGATGTCGAAATTGTAATCATCTCTTTTGTCATAAAGTCGACGAGAGAGAATGCCCGCAAGGTACTTGAGAATCGTCCTGGCCTTAACCTGGAACTCAATAAATATGTGAATGAAAACATAGAATGTAAGTCATTTCCCCCCCCCCGTCATGTTCCCCCTGTCCCATTCCCCTCTGTCATTTTCCCCCCTATCATGTCCCTCCCCTGGACATATTCCCCCCTTATATTTACCTTTCCATATAGCTGTTGTGGGTTAAATATTTGGCCAGGGCCAGGTGTCAGAAGTGGTTCATGGATGGAACCTTTAAGATGGCCCCAAGCATCTTTATGCATGTTTAATATTATTACTTAGTAGTGAAAGTTTCAACGTGCTTTTAATATGCCATCTTTTTTGTTCGTACCGTCTATTCAGTTCTTATTTTAACTTGTCATCTACATATTGAGTGTGCTTAACATGCAACTTTTTAAAGGCTTAAATTATTATGAAAATAAAATCTATACATTGTTTTACACACATCATACGTATTGTTCATCCAGATTTATTCAATTCAAACTTTGCGTAATAGTAATCAAGGGTCAACTCTTACTGAGAGGGGAATTCTTTTCACACCTACAACCAATTGTTAGCAGGTTAACTACCCCCTCCCCAACCTGAGATGCAGTTTTGAAACCCTTGCATTTTGACTTACCTGAAGATTAAGGGATTACCTGTTCACACAGAAGATGGTTTAATCTCAAAATTCTAATCATAAACTCACCCGTACCAGTTAATCTCAATAGGAGGCTAATAAATATATAATACTAGTAATTTAATAATAATAATTTAAGAAGCTTAATCTATCTACCTATCAATTATAATTGTGCCATTCAAATAATTCTGTTACTTTTATTGGTTGGTAAAATTTGTGCCTATCTAAGACTACTTAAAGATAAATCTGTGAAGAAAATATTTTATTGATGGAATTACATTAAAAAACAACATTTCTCTTTTCCTGTAACAGTTTATGATAAATAAAATTACCTAAATATTTAACCCACAACAGCTATATGGACAAGTAAATATAAGGGGGGGAATATGACAGGGGGGGATATGTCCAGGGGGGGAACATGACAGGGTCTGGGGATGAAAGGGGGGGGAATGGGACAGGGGGGGAGGGGACATGACAGGGGTGGGGACATGACTGTACTCCGAAAACATAATAGACTGATAAATAGAAGTTGATAAAGTTATTGAGAGTTGTGTTCGGATTTGCTGACATAATGATGTGCTCTTTAAAGCAAGGATGTTACATTTTATTTTCGTTTTGTTACATTTGTCTACTTTCATCGATAAAATACTCCTGTATGTCAATATTCAATTTTATTTAAAATGACACTGAGTATATCACAGTTTAGCAAATTGTAAAGTTTATTCATGGGTGATATCAAAATTGGACACGAACTGTCAGTAAATGGGGGCAATACACGATACACTAAACAAGTGACAATTTCCATCCACTATTCTGTTATATACTAAAAAGTTCGTTTCTTGCAGTACTAGGGACTTGACAAAAATGCCTGGGATCGGTTGTCTGGCGGTTTTCCATCCACTCTGTAATATTTGTGAAGGAATACCGGCATTATCCGTCGACGACAGTTTCCCCAGCGACATTGTCCTCCACGACAGTATTAGGTTTCCCCCACCCTGATATCACGTGCTGTAATAATTCGATCTGTCGACAATCACAGTCGCGGTCATTTCCCCACCTTGATGTTTTTAAAGTTTAAGTAGCATTCTCCTAACGTCAGAGTTTGCAACCTCCAATCCGTCGGTAAACAGACTCTGACATAACCCCAAGGGAAATGCCTGGCGCGCAACCACATTGCGTCTTTTCCGCCAAGCCAATGAGAGGGGTGTAGGACAAAACCCCAGCGGACAAAACCCCAGTGGACAAAACCCCAGCGGACAAAACCCCAATCAGACAAAACCCCCAATTTGAACTTTTGTATGCAAAATTATATTAGCCATGCAACAACATTAAGAGATTTTATCTATATTTTATGGTCAATATTTATACACAAAAATGTGACATTTCACATTGAGGTTTTTTCTGCATAGTAATCTATCTAAATCTAGTAAGTCTATCTAATATAGTCTGATATTATGTCCAAGGCCTCTCGTGGTTTCTTCCAATGCCTTAATACTGCTGTCCAAGTCAACGCACAGATTGCTTAGTCTTTCCTGTAGGTTTTCTGTAGCTCGCTGCACTGGCTTCTTCAACCTTTGTCCAACCGCATCATTTGCAAAATGTGTAGAAGCGATGCACGCGAACTAGTATAATAAGTCATCAAAGATAGAGCAGTCCGCTAATCCTCTACTGAGAAGATTAGTGGAGATTAGGGGAAAAACTGATTATCATTGGGGATTAAACAAAAAAATATTCAGAATTAAAAGCATATTTAGAAGTGAACACAAATTTAAAAAAAATGAAGTGGTGTTTTGCCTGGGGTTTTGTCCACTTTTCCTGTTCTGGGGATTTTTGTGTTGGGGTTTTGTCCACTGGGGTTTTGTCCGCTGGTGTTTTGTCCGTTGGTGTTTTGTCCACTAGGGTTTTGTCCGTATCCTCAATGGGGTGTTATATTTTCCGGCTGACTACGTCATCACAGCTGATCACCGCGTGGAGATATTGTAAACAACATTTAACGTGCGATCATTCTGATTCATGCTGAGAACTATTGAAAGCTCTGGAAAATGGATCAAGCATGTGACAGATGTGACCAGGCAATCAACAAGAGTGCGTCTTTCAGAAAATTATATAATGGCCGTGTGTTTCGAATATCTGTTTCATGTCACCGGTCTTTTGAACTCCGCGTGAGAGGGTAACACAATACAGATCAAAGTCAACACAAAATATAATATCGAAAAATTACTCAGCCAAAATTACTCCTCTGAACTTCAGCGAGGTATATATTATTATGTATTTATGTGCACAAGCAAGTAATAAAAACAATCAGTGAAGGAGGTGGACGAGAAATACGTCGATATACAACGCCTATGTTGATTGGCTAGCCGAAGTTATGTTCACTAATAAAATTGTAAATATCGTTAAATTGCTTTGTATTTTGCGAGTATTTTGCAGAGTATTCAGCTCTGCGAAGACAAGAGTATGAATGTGCCGACCTGGAGATGAGTTGGCTGGAGGTGAAAGATAATCCCATATCACTATTATGTATAACTTATCGTCCACCAAATACTCCTGTTGACAAATGGCCAATTCTCTCAGACAACATCGAACATGTCTGTGACACAAACCCTAGGTGACCTTGGTGACCTGAATGACGATCTTGTTAATGCATCAAAGCACTATTTACGTGACAGTCCCTTGGATTTAATCAATTAATAACGGAAGCAACCCGTCCAATTTCAAACTCTCTCTTAGACCCCATCATATGCAACAAGCTACAATTAGTCTACGATAGTGGTGTTCTTGTGCCTTTTTGTAGTGACCATTCTCCTACGTGTGTTCTTCTGAAATCACGCATTCCTAAAAAAAATACCTACATGTACAAAAGACTGATTTGGAACTATGATAAAGCTGACTGGATCAAATTTAGAACTATGTTAAATGATGCAGATTGGAGCCCACTAACAGAAGATAATGATGTAGATAATTGGTGCGAGTTTATTACATCTAATCTCAATAATGCCTTAGCCAAAAGCACCTTGGAGTGACTCTCAACAATAAGGGGAATTGGAACGACCATGTTGAAAATTTGATAACCCAAGCGCAAAAGAAACTCTCTATCTTTCAATGTTTGAAATATATTTTAGACCGGAAGTATCTTGAAATTATGTATAAAAGTTTCATACGTGCGAGCTTGGAATATGCTGATGTTGTCTGGGATAACCTTCGCCAAAATAAAATAATCAGATTAGAAAACATACAGAAAGATGCATTAAGAACTATAACGGGTCTTACTCGAAGTGTCAGTTCTGAAAAGTTGTTTATGGAAGCAGGTTTTGAAAAACTCTCCGCTAGACGACGCACCCATAGACTTGTGATGTTGTACCGAATAGTCAATGGTTCAGCTACATTGCCACTCATGGAACATCTCCCCGCGATTACTTCTAATCGAAATCCTCATAATATGCGCAACTCAAATCTGTTTACACCATATAGGTGTCGCACTGAATTATTTCGGGGCTCATTCTTTCCTGCAACGATTCGCGACTGGAACAGTCTACCTGCCTCCGTCACAAATTCTCTAACTCTTCCTGTGTTTAAACGCAATATGTCAAACACCTCCCTTCCGCGTTCATGGTATTACACATGCCCTCGTAAAGAGAACATTCTCCTTTGTCGACTGCGAAACGGATGTAGTAACCTCAAAAGTCATTTGTTTAATAATTTTCTATCAGACACTACACAGTGCATGTGTGGACATCCTGATGAATCAGTCGATCATTTTTTCTTCGGTTGTCCGTTATTCTCTAACAAAAGAACAATTTTGCTCAATAACCTATATACTATTTATAATATAACAGGAATTCCGCCTTCTAAACAATTATTAATTGGTGATGACCGCAAAGATACATATACAAATATTAATATACAATCATATTTAGGCCATTACATCACAGAAACCAATCGATTTGGGTGAATCACAAGTGACCTAAAATTGTCTATTTCATTTTGATAGCGACCGAACAGGCTTATATCTTATCTCTTATCCTCTATCCATTATCATTATACAGTTTATCGGTTCTCAAGAGTTTTTTTTTCATTTATTTATTTATTTAAAAAAAAAAATTTATATCAATTTTTCTGTTTTCTCTCTCTCCTAGAATTTCGTCTTTTTCTATCAATTATGTATTTTATTTATGTACTTTTGCACGTGGGAGACGCGATAATATGCTTGTCTTAACGCGCTCCCAATTCACTTGATTGAATAAATATTGTTTAAACCAAGTTATGTTGACTTTCTCGAAAATCATCGGCCCCATTCGGTAATCTCAACAAGTTCGCTTCATTTAGTAACGGTGGCTGTTGATTGGGCTAGAGCCATGCGCAGAAAAGCTGCGCGCCGCAATTTGCCCCACTTTGACATCAGAGGGTATATATGACAATAGGGGATATACAATCTGATGCCATGAGATAGGTTTATGCAAACGTGCCTTCTTTTCACGCATGATAAATAGGAATATATTATTAATATATAATATTACGATATTATTGTTGTCACGTTGTTATGTTCTGTTTTCTGTCTGTTATTTATTTCTTGGCGTGGTCTTATGTATGCCTGTACCGACCACATCAAATTTGAATTCAAGTGTTATTACGTCAATTTCCGGCAAGGCTATCTATAGTTTGTGACTATACAGTGGGTAACCAATACTATTGAGTAGACTTCTTTGTGATAATATATTGTTTAACGTATTGTTCAGGTCTTGTCTAAATCGTCAAAACACCCCGAAAAAGTCGGTGTGTATATGAACATCTCTTCATACAATTGTCATCTTACTGCTCCTCTCCATGTTCAACTAAAAAATAATCTCCCTTGAATTCCTTGAACTCTCCAACGTGCAACTTAAAAACAAATCAAGGTGGGAAAATGAGTGCGACTGTGATTGTTACAGCACATAATATTAGGGTGGGGAAAATGTCGTGTGAGGATACTGTAGTGAGGGAAAATGTCGGTGGGGAAACTATGGCCGGGGAAACTGTCGTCGGGGGATAATGTCAGGAATTTATGTTATTAATATGTCGAATCCTATTTATGTTTCTGCCGCTTCGTTTTAGCATATATTTCTTATCCAGCTCGACATTCACGCTGTTTTCGCTGATTTTAGTCACTTTCTGTTTTTAGCAATAGAAAACGGTAACGGTAATTTTTTTATATTTAGTAGCTGATTATGATCCAAATTATCTGGGGTCAAAACGGTGCTCATTATTCTCAGTAAGATTCTGTTTATCCTATGTAGATATTCTGCGCGGTTTCAGAGATACTGGGGTTTGAAATGTAAATATGACATTTAGGCATACATGTACTATGCAAATGAGATTTAGTTGATGTTCCAAGTGAACTCAATGCAATGAGCTATACGTTGGAACATTCACAGAGCTATTCTCTAAGTCTAATCTCCTTCAAACTTCAGCAAAGATAAAGATATCTCAGAGCAGTCGGTGTACGGACATTTCCGCCAGTGGACATTTTCCCCAGCGGACATTTCCCCCATGGACATTCCCCCCCCCCCAGTGGGCATTTTCCCCAGTGAACATATCCCCCAGTGGACATTTCCCCCACCCTATATTTTTAGGTTATTTTGAACATGGTTTTTAAATAATTTGGCAATAACACAATTTTTTTTCTGTAGATAAGGATATAAGGATTTCCACATATGTTTTACGATAAATGAGTCACAATGTGATAAGATATTATACATATACACAGTATATATGAAACAGTCTAATCGCACATTTATATAAAAGATGTATACATGGTATATAGCGTAACATTATCTTAGCTCGGTGTCATAAAGCCATTTGATGAACATAAAACTCAACTGAAGCGAAAACAGGTAAAAAATAGAACATAATTATATTGTTTAAAAATACATCTTTTATTTTCCCACCGTATGTGATATGTTTTCTTAAACTGTTAAAATGTATATTACATATATGAATTTATGTTATTTTTAAAACTTATTGTAAAGATATGTGATATATTGTTTTAAAATGTGCTATATGACTGTATAATACTGCTATATACTGTGTATATGTATAATATATTATCACTATTTGACTCATTTATCGTAAAACATATGTGGAAATCCATATATCCTTTCTATATGAATAAAAAAATAAAAAAATAAAAATGTTTTTGCCGAATTATTAAAAACTTTGTTCAAAATAACCTAAATATATAGGGTGGGGGAAATGTCCACTGGAGGAAATGTCCACTGAGGGAAATGCCCACTGGAGGAAATATCCATGGCGGAAATGTCCGATAGCGGAAATGTCCACTGGGGGAAATGCCCTGGATTCAGAGCAGTCTATGTACTTCCCGGAGTACAGTCATGTTCCACCCTGTTATGTTCCATTCCCCCTGTCATTCCCCCCTCTATCATGTTCCCCCCTGGATATATTCCCCCTTGTCATATTCCCCCCTTATATTTACTTGTCCATATAGCTGTTGTGGGTTAAATATTTAGGTATTTTTTTCTTTCAGTAAAATAATGCCAATTTTTATTGATCATAAACTGTTACAGGAAAAGACAAATGTTGTTTTTTTAATGTAATTCCATCAATAAATTACTTTCTTCACATATTTATCTTTAAGTAGTCTTAGATAGGCACAAATTTTACCAACCAATAAAAGTAACATAATTATTTAAATGGCACAATTATAATTGATAGGTTGATAGATTAAGCTTCTTAAATTATTATATATTTACTATTGATTGGAGATTAACTGGTACGGGTGAGTTCTGGGCCCTCTTGCAAACCAGGGCACAGTGTTATACAAGGGGGCCAGGCTGAACTGGAATGTTGGCTCATTCACAATTTTAGGAGTGAAATTTACTACATCATTAGTTAATATACATGAAATAAACTTACAAGAAAAAATCAATAAAACTGAGCTCATGTTAAATATTTGGAGAAAAAGAAACCTTACAATATTTGGGAAAATAACGGTCATAAAGAGTTTAGCTTTATCGAAAGTAACCCACATCTTGTCCAATCTTCCATCACCGCCAAAAGAATATCTAGCAAAATTGAATAATTTTTGTTACAGTTTTATATGGAATGGGAAAACAGACAAAATTAAAAGGAGGACTATAATACAGGAATACAACAAAGGAGGGGTGAGAATGGTAGATGTTGAAACTTTCACAATGGCGCTAAAAACTACATGGATCAGAAGAATGTTAAAAAATCATTACAAGTGGGAGAATTTCTTCTGTATATATTCAGACCCCTTGAGATTTGCGACATTGCGGGGTGCACTACAAAAGGATATGAAAAATACAAGAAACCCCTTTTGGAAGGACGTAATTGTAGCGTGGATCCAGTATTGTAATAGAATAAACATTAGAAATAATCATCAGGATATCTTACACGAGCCGCTTTGGAATAATATCCATTTTAAAGACCAAAAGCTGTGTATCCAACAATGGTACGACAGAAAAATTATCTATATAAAAGACCTACTGGATGAAGATGGTATATTCCACAGTTTTGAACAGCTAAAACTAAAATATAACCTGAAAGCGACGTTTCTTGATTATGTCAGACTACTACGAAACATTCCTAAAGAATGGAAAACATACCTTGCTAAAAGTCGACCAAATCAAAACGACTTGCTCTCTCCGCCGTACCCAAAAAGTGTTCAGTTACTATTGAAAGCGGAACGAGGCTGTCGTGAGATCTGCAAGGTTATAACTCCAGACAGCCTGGCCCCTAAAGTACATGAGAAATGGGATCGAAATCTTAATGTTCATATACATGCTAATTACAATGAAAACAAATGGCACGAACGATACTTAATGGCAAAATCATGTACAATGGAGACCAAAATGTGGAACTTTCAATATAAGATTATACATAGAATTCTGGTAACAAATCGATTATTAATACAAATGAAAATTTCTGAAGATTCAAAATGTACATTCTGTAAAGATGAGGAGGAAACTATTGAACACTTGTTTTTATACTGTACTAATGTTAGAATTATATGGCAAGAACTGAGAAATTGGGTGCTTCGTTCGTGCAAACTCGGCCTGGTGCTGAATGAGGAAACTATTATGTTTGGACTACCATTGAAATACAAATTATTCAATCATTTAATATTAATAGCAAAACAGCATATTTATAATTGTAGATATTCGAATACCAGACCGACTTTCCACCAACTAAGAAACATTATTAAATACACTTTTGATATAGAAAAAATGATATATAAATGTAATATGAATGAAGAAACTTTTAAAGAGAAATGGTGTGTTCTAAAAGAGGTCATAGAGAACGACGCTGATGCCTCTCTGCCTCAGAAATAACAAATGTTATGGCTCCATCAAAATTGTAGCTGCACGAAGTTGGCCATGGGAACATTTGTTTTTTTTGTTTTGTTTTTTTGACAGATTCTTTGTGAATATTTCTTGTTGCATATTATTTATTTTTTTGTGTGTTCGTATATGTCTTATTCTACCCAATACTGCATGATATTAATTCGATTTCGATATGAGTTTCCTCTGTTGTGATTGTGCTTTTATAGTATTGAAAAATGTACAAATGTAACCACATAATTGCTTCTTTTTTGGGGAAAAAAATAATTTTTTTTTATATATTTACTATTGATTGGAGATTAACTGGTACGGGTGAGTTCTAATAATAAACTCACCCGTACCAGTTAATCTTCAATCAATAGGAGGCTAATAAATATATAATAATTTAAGAAGCTTAATCTATGACATGATGGGGGGATGCCACAGACAATCTGAGAGGATTCCACATTCCAATCTGTGAGGATGCCACTGACCAATTTGAGAGCACGCCACTGAGCCACAACAGCTATATGGACAAGTAAATATAAGGGGGGAGGATATGACAGGGGGGAATATGACAGGGAGGGGGGGGGTTTGAATGGGACAGGGGGAACATGACGGGGGGAGGGGAAATGACCTACATTCGTATTTCCTCGGCGGATTAAAGATGCGCGAAGAATCAAACAATTCTTCATCGTTTCTTATCTTGTTCCACATGTCAGTTACCAGGCTAGCACTATTATAATTGATTTCATTTCGTTCAGTTGAACCAGTACCTTGCAAAAACGTGGATAATATGCTTCTTGTCTTCGCCGTCATTCTAACTTAATATAACTATAGCTCGTAGTATGATTAGACTAAAATACATGAATGCAAATATATACTTTTAATTTTCAGCGTTCATTGACATAAATGATTTATAAAGTTAAGTAACTCCCCGCCCCAAGTTTTCTTTCTTTTCGTTTCTATATGTATTTGCCCATGCATTTTCATCGATTAATTCCTCCCTTTACCTGATATTTCCGTTCCGTATTTTGGTTTTTGAATTCAAAGTACGTTATGACAAAGCAGTCGTTACATACAAAACATACACATTCGAAGGGCCTTGGGGTCGATTCTCGTTGACAATCAAAATGTACTTCCCAATATCGATGAAATTCAATCCGCGTAACCCAAATTCTAACAAACAGATTGGCGAGTGAACGTTTTTTTTGCTCAGCGTAACTGCCTCACTTCGAGAGATCCTTTCTCTTCTGCTCACTCTAACTGCGTAACACCAGCTTTTGACATCACTTTCCTGAGAGCGTAAGTGCGTAACTTCGGCGAATTTCACTTTTTTTTGTCTCAGCTTACATCTAATTGCGTAAACTCCAGTGACACTATGAGTCAGAGTTTGGTCTGAATCGCTCTTCATTACCAAAGTTGGATCTTCCGGCCGTTAGTTGGATTATAACGTCTTTTCCTTGACTTATATCTATCTATTTAAAATCGGTAGCTCAGTTACTTACGTTGGTATTTGAAACACCATTAAAATCATAATCCCCAGATAAACTGGAGATATTACAAGTCACCCACAGCCGTAGGTCGGTCCGCATGAACCGAAATTCCGATAAGCTTCTCGGTCATCCGCGCCTCGACGTTGGATGTTATTGGTCGCTCAAAATCCTGTCTGGCGAAATTTTGCTAATCCTGACATCGACATCACGGCGATTTTTTTAGTTCTACAGCCAGGAAGATAAAATTACATCTTATCGATGTGTCCAACCGATAGCAGAGTTTTCGTCCTCTGGTTGAGTTGACATGGCTGGAAACGGATTTCCCTGCCGATAGAAGCCGAAATCAACCGTTCTGTTGTAATTTTACTGATACAGGTAACTGGGCGACTCAGGTCTCGCTTCCACGATGCACTGCGCATGCAGTATACAAGCTACTCAACTGACACCCATGTTTAAATATTCACTTGTCTTCTGCTGTATTTTGTAGAGTTTGCTTTGTCTTATTAACAGAAGATAACTGTATATTCTGTATAAGCCAAATGCCGATAACATATGTACATATGGCAGTAATTAATCACACAAGAGCGATCTCATCCACTGTTTAATTCTCATTGTAAATAACCACGGAATCTGGCTGTAACCAACTGTAATTATCTTCCTATTTTCTACTGATTGCTACTGTAAATATGCCTGATATATGCTCTCCACGAGGAGGAAATAAAGGTAATAATAATAATAATGCAGTATACAAGCTACTCAACTGACACCCATGTTTAAATATTCACTTGTCCTCTGCTGTATTTTGTAGAGTTTGCTTTGTCTTATTAACAGAAGATAACTGTATATTCTGTATAAGCCAAATGCCGATAAACAGTCGCACAAATCGAACTTTGTTTTGGAACAACAAAATAACCTTTTGGGATATTTCATATATTTAATTAAAGTGTCTAGCTTACTACACTAATGCAGAAATTTGGTAAAGAAAATATGAGTAATATTTTTACAAAATGTTACTAGCTAGTAATATGCCTTCAATATATCGAAAAAGGCTTCCTAATAGAATGTAATCTGTAGATTATATGAAGACACTTCTTCCCTGCCGACTTTCTTCGTAATATAATTCCCGATCGGTAAGTGTGATGAGTTATTCACTTGCATTTGATCAAATACAGAAGACAAGAATCGCAACACGAGATTGTTATTTGTAATATACTTCACTTCTGTTTTCTTGGATGAATAAATTGAGAGAATATGAGTATGACGAGATTGGAGGAACGAAAGTATCACATGTAATATAAGGTTGTCTTACTCAAGAATGAAATAGTTAAGAGGCTTGAAGTAGCTTAAATTATACCACCGGCATTTTTATAGGCGAGGACAGGAAAAAAGCGCATGCTTCCATAAACCAACTTCAACTAAAAGCACAATTTTAAATGCTCTGCAAATTGACGGAGCAAACTGACCGAGCAAACTGACATCTCAACATTGAATTAGATATACTTAAGATAACAATTCATACTTACGTATAGATATCACTGAGATGTTGTGATGACATGTGGGAATGGTTATAGTATGTGCAAACCTGACAATAAGGTGTCTCCCTCGCTAAATTTTTTGCCAGAATAATTAAGCCTGATTTGACACGAAGACAGTTTTGATATTGCATAGCTATCAGCTCTGTGGATTTAGAAACAACTCCGCCTGTTTGCCAACATCTTTACGCAACCAACTGGCGGTCACACCGAAATTTTAAGATACACAAATTTTGTTGAATTCAATGACAGGGAATAGTGTTTGTGAGTGTGTGTATTATGGGGGTGGAGGAGAGGGGGGTAGGCGAAAGAGTGAAGACGACTTGGTGAACTTTCAAAACTACGGGTTATGATGTATCGAATTCTTTTCCTCAAAACATGAATATGAAATATCAAGATTAATAACGTAAATAAAATGGGAAAATGGGTCCCTGTATCACAAAAAACGGCAATCCCCTGTTTATCAGAACATGTGATACACATCCAGTTTGCAAAATAGAACACATCTGCTGAGCGACAAGAGCGGTGATGCAAGAGAAACGATTCTTTGCTGGCAAATTGTTTACATAACAAAAAAGGAAGAATTGATACATTTTATAGTCTCTTTTGTTGAGTTATTATTGGCGATTTATTTAGTGATAATCTGTAATTGCTTGATCATGTTATTACAATAATGTCCCAAAATCGTCCACTTACCTGACCATATTTGCCTATAACACCCAACTGGCGTAGCGTTTAGATTAAAAATCTGTTATTTAGTTCCTTGTATAAACAATTAGATCAATTTAAACCTGAATGCTTCTGTTAAACTCATACACATCACGGACTATTCCCGCGCCACCCCTGTCCTTCGTGTTCTTTTCACATCCCTCAATGAG
>JAVTVY010051136.1:0-28110 GCA_036873755.1 Hanleya hanleyi
TCAACCTAAAAGCGTTCAACATCAATTTCGTGGCCCTGCATGTGGATGGCTAACAGGTACCGGCACGCCCCTTACAACCTAACTTTGGAACGGACAATTACATCCGGAGCTATCTGAACCTCTTCACAGCAACCGGCCAAATCAACCAAGACGAGGGAAATATGATCAGTCGAGACGATTTCGGCAAAGGATACACATTGTTCTGTTTCGATCTGACTCCCACCTTAGACAACGATCATCAGCTGAGTCTCGTCAAGAAAGGCAACTTACGCTTGGAACTGCACTTCGGGACACCTTTACCGAAAGCCATCAATGTGATCTGCTACGCTGAGTTTGACAACATCATTCAAATCGATAAAAGCCGTAACGTGCTGTGTGACTTCGCCACCTAACATGGATACAGACCAGATAACCACGGTGCTGGAGACTGACCCAGGAACACGTAGGGTGTTTCAAGGAGTGTTCGCCCGAGACGTGTTCCCATTAGACCGTGTGTATCCGGCTGCTTACGTCCTGAATATAGACCCGATGGATCGGCCCGGTGAACACTGGGTGGCCGTGTATTAAAACCAACAGCAGCAGCAGGACAGCTCAGTCATCATGTTTTACCTCACCCTATCCAGTAACAGCTCGGCTGATGTGTTTCCTGACAACACCTTGACCAAGTACGTGACCCAGTTACCGCAACCGTTGCATTTACCTGGACGCTGGGAATGTGGACTCGTAGATATCCAATACCCTTACTCGTGGTACAACGTGCGAGCCAATGAAGTATGGTACGAGGTGACCTACGCAGGACAAGAAACTCGACTCAAACTAGCCGAAGGTCAATACGATACCCCCAAGGAGTTCATGGGTGGACTGAGAAGTCTGATGCATTATAAGTCTCTACGAGACGTCACGAATACTTCAAAACCCATCAAATCTTTCCCCTTCAAAAATCAAGTCACCCACAGTTTCAGGCATATCGTGTATCTACCGGTCAGTCAGACCGATATTAGCTCCATCGTCATCGCTATAAGAGACGACACGGGACGACCGGTGGCATTCGAACGAGGAAAAGTGGTGCTGACACTTCATTTCCGTCAAGTCCGAGCGGTTCACTTTGCATAATGAAGGTGCCTTATCAATGCCATACAGCCAGTTACGTCGATCATTACACCAAACAGGCGGGGGGTAACTTTCCTGTCTTTGCGGGTACACGCATGCAACGAGGCCATGGACTGGGGAACATACTCGGGAGCATCGTCAAAATGTTCCTGCCCTTGGTGACGCGTGGGGTCAAAGCGATCGGCAAACAAGCGGTGCGCAGTGGACTGCAAGTGGCTGGTGATGTCTTGGGGGGTACGGCACCCAAAGAATCCTTGAAACGGCGGGCCAAAGAAGCGGGAGGCGTCTTGGTGGCCAAAGCACAACGCACCTCTGGGAATAAAAGAGCTGCCCCACCGAGACCACGCACCAGTCGACGACCGACCCAGCGACGACGCACATCGAAGAAGACCAAGGATATCTTTTCTTAAAGATGGCTTTCATCCATGCCGAGTCGAGTCCTTCTACCAACAGTGAATTTGATTTATGGACCGTCCCAGCTACTCAGACCAGTGCCGAAGAGGGTCAATGGGTGGAACATCTGCCCCTTTCCAGCATTACAGCCACAGGCCCCATTGAATTCACCATCACCAACGCAGATACGACCTACCTGGATTTAGCCCATACGTACCTATATGTGAAAGCTAAAATCACCAATAAAGATGGGACACCCCTGAAAGAAGATGCACCCGTGGGTCCAGTGAATCTCTGGCTTCATTCGCTATTCCTGCAAGTGGATATAGCCCTGAGTGATAAACTGGTGAGCGCCTCGACGAACACGTACCCGTACCGAGCCTACATCGAAACACTGTTATCCTACGGGCGTGACGCTAAAAAGTCGTATTTGACAGCCCCGTTGTTCTACCGAGATACCCCAGGCAGCATGGAAGCGAGTCCTGATAACGCCGGCTATACGGTGAGAGTGGATGCCACAGCAGAGAGTCACTCGGTCGATATGATGGGACGTCTGCATGCGGACTTATTCATGCAGGACCGATACCTCTTGAATGGAGTACCTGTCAAAATACGACTAGTGCGCGCAACGCCTGCGTTTGCCTTGATGGCCCCGAGTGAGGACCTCGAGTATAACATTGTCATACAAGAGGCCAGTCTGTTTGTACGCAAAGTGAAACCGTGCCCAGGTGTACAGCTGGGGCACATCAGAGCCTTGGAGAAAAAACCAGACCAGTACCCGATTCGACGAGTACAGACCAAGGTCTTTTCCGTCCCTAAAGGGAATATGATTGTCAATCAAGAAAACCTGTTCCTGGGGGATTTGCCCAAGCGTTTAACCCTAGCCTGTGTGGAGAACGTCAGTTATAATGGGACTCTCTCGAGGAATCCGTTCAACCTAAAAGCGTTCAACATCAATTTCGTGGCCCTGCATGTGGATGGCCAACAGATACCGGCACGCCCCTTACAACCGAATTTCGGAACGGACAATTACATCCGGAGCTATCTGAACCTCTTCACAGCAACTGGCCAAATCAACCAAGACGAGGGAAATATGATCAGTCGAGACGATTTCGGCAAAGGGTACACCTTGTTCTGTTTCGATCTGACTCCCACCTTAGACAACGATCATCAACTGAGTCTCGTCAAGAAAGGCAACTTACGCTTGGAACTGCATTTCAGGACACCTTTACCGAAAACCATCAATGTGATTTGCTACGCTGAGTTTGACAACATCATTCAAATCGATAAAAGCCGTAACGTCCTGTGTGACTTTGCCACCTAACATGGATACAGACCAGAGGAGTGTTCGCCCGAGACGTGTTCCCATTAGACCGTGTGTATCCTGCTGCTTACGTCCTGAATACAGACCCGATGGATCGACCCGGTGAACACTGGGTGGCCGTGTACTTGACCGAAGAGCAGGGCGAATACTTTGATCCGTACGGCCTACCACCCCTCCATTCCGATTTAACAGACTTCATGGATCAAGGCACAGAGACGTGGTGTTGGAATACTTAAACGTTGCAAAGCCTGGACAGTATGGTATGCGGACAATATTGCTTGTTTTACCTGTACCATCGATGTCGGGGACATTCCATGCAGACGATCGTCCACATGTTTGACGAGTACCCCAAGGCCGAGGACCGAGATGTACTCGTATATGACTGAGCCGCCCATCATTTCAATGTACAAGTCCCGTTCTGGGCTTGAATTCTTTCAATGTACAAGCCCCCTGTTCTGGGCTTAAGTTTACAAGCCCCCTGTTCTGGGCTCCAGTTCTTTCAATGTACAAGCCCCCTGTTCTGGGCTTCAGTTCTTTCAATGTACAAGCCCCCCTGTTCTGGGCTTCAGTTTTCACGTGGTTGTTCTCACGTTGTTGTTGTTACTGAATAAAAAAAAAAGGAGATCTCACCAAAAAACCCTGTCTTGTGTGTTTTATTCATAATGCATAAATGCCCAATGTGGAGATTCAGTCAAACTGAAATCAGTGGTGTAGAATGGGGCCAAAATGTAACCCATCAATGTTAGAATGCAAGAGCACTATAGTAAAATAGAGAGCCAATGAAATCAGCCCACAGACCATGTACGTGTTTTGGTCTAGGTTTGGAGCGGGCATTTCATTGAGGTGCGTGTAAAGGAAGACGGTGAGTGAAGACTCGTCCAACACGTATAGATTAAGTTTATTACTATAAGTTCTATGTATTTTTAAATATGGAAAAACCCGGTTGTAAGATGAGAACCCGGATGTAAAACCACAGTACCCAGATGGAAGATGGGAAAAACCCACTGGGAAACCCGAATGTTGAGAAGAACCCGGATGTAGGCGCGGACGTAGGCGAAAGCATCCCAGTACCTGGATGTAGGCGCAGACGTGTACCTAGTACCCGTCCATTGGTTCTTTTATCGATCGCTCATTGGCTCTTTTTCTCGACCGCTGATTGGTCCAAATGGAACTGCCCATCCTTCCCAGGTTCATTTACAATCCCATTTTTGGGGTTCAAGCTCTGTATATATCGATGCCGCAACATTGTCGCCGAACCTTGCCGAAAGGGAGACCTTTAGACCTGGATGTCACCTTTGTCCCGCGTGCACACTTCCGGACAACCCGCGCGCGTCCGGATAACGCGCGCGCGCTGCGTGCTGGGTCGGGCCGGGCCAGGGTGCGGGCCGGGCAAGTTGGAGGTAGTGTTTGAGCATCCTGAAAAACCGGAAGTGACGTCACACACTTGCGCAGACCCACCAAACCACGTGAACGTTACTTAGTCCAGGTGGATGCTCCCCCACATTGGATTCACATGGATACCTCACTCGACACAATAGGCCCATTAGGGGCTCGCCTAGACCACAAAAACGTCTATATCCATACCCTTTGGCTACCGCGCATGCGCAGAATGACCCTATTTCTACCCCACATCCACGCCATCAGATGCTCCCTCACATAGGCTTCACATTGATACCTCACACGACCCATTCGAACCGTGAATAGCCCATCTCTAACCCAAATACATGCACACACACCCCCAAAAATGCCTGCTTTCTATACTACGGCCAGGCTGCGCATGCGCAGAATGACCCTATTTCTACCCCACATCCACGCCATCAGATGCTCCATTACATAGGCTTCACATTGATACCTCACACGACCCATTCGAACCGTGAATAGCCCATCTCTAACCCAAACACACCCACACACACACCCAAAAAGCCTGCTTTCTATACTACGGCCAGGCTGCGCATGCGCAGTGTATTGACAACGTACGAGCCATTAGTGTAGTCAAGTGCTCCTGCATGAGAGCTTCAAAATAAGATCTCATACCACACCATTGGACCACCAGGGACTCACCTAGACTCCAACACGTCCGCCCAGTATGGATTTATACATACATTGGGCTTATACCCCAGTATATGGGTCTATATGGGGCTATAGACAACTTTTTTCAAAAATTTCACCGTTTCGTGCCGGGACACTTCCTATCATGTTTGTCTTTACGAGACTAAGAAAACAAATCCAAACAACCATACCGCAAATGTATAGAAGTAGGTTTCCCAGTGGGACAAACATTGGTCCTATACCCCCAGTATGGGACTATATGGGTCTATATGGGGCTATAGACAGACCTCGAACTTTTTTCAAAAATTTCACCGTTTCGTGCCGGGACACTTCCTATCATGTTTGTCTTGACGAGACTAAGAAAACAAATCCAAACAACCATACCGCAAATGTATAGAAGTAGGTTTCCCAGTGGGACAAACATTGGTCCTATACCCCTAGTATGGGACTATATGGGTTTCCCTGAACTTTTTCCAACAATTTCACCGTTTCATGCCGGGACACTTCCTATCATGTTTGTCTTGACGAGACTAAGAAAACAAATCCAAACAACCATACCGCAAATGTATAGAAGTAGGGTTCCCAGTGGGATAAACATTGGTCCTATACCCCTAGTATGGGACTATATGGGTCTCCCTGAACTTTTTTCAAAAATTTCACCGTTTCGTGCCGGGACACTTCCTATCATGTTTGTCTTGACGAGACTAAGAAAACAAATCCAAACAACCGTACCGCAAATGTCTAGAAGTGGGTTTTCCAGTGGGACAAACATTGGTCCTATACCCCTAGTATGGGACTATATGGGGGTGTGGGTGAATGGGGCGTGGAGGATGACAGGACATGTACAGACCTGTCTGTGTCGTTCATCTCCGTGTGTCTTTTCGGTATTCTCCATTTTCCCACAGTGGCGTTCACCTTCGGGTCTTTCCGGTCAGCGTATTCTCCATTTTCCCACAATGGCGTTCACCTTCGGGTCTTTCCGATATTCTCCATTTTCCCACAATGGCGTTCACCTTCGGGTCTTTCCGGTCAACGTATTCTCCATTTTCCCACAATGGCGTTCACCTTCGGGTCTTTCCGGTCAACGTATTCTCCATTTTCCCACAATGGCGTTCACCTCCGTGTCTTTTCGGTGAGGTCCGTGAAGATGCGAATGCCACATTTTTGGCACCGTGCCAGGAGCCAGCCGCTATAAAAGGGGCAGAATTCCGATGTCTGTATTCATTTTCTCAAAGTCCAGGCGAAGCCCTGTTGCACAACAATACGAGTTCCAAATCACCAAATACAAACAGTACCGAGAATGCAAGGATTCGCCGCTGATGAGGTAATTTTTATCACAGATCCCGACGACCCGCCTATACAAGTATTACCGGTACAACCAGCTGTGCGTACCATCTATCGACGACAATGGAATACCATACGCCATTGTTTTCATCGGCATCGCCCGATATTGGACTTATATAATTTCCGGTTGGAAGAAAACATTCGTCTACGTAGCTACGTGGAAGCCATCTTCAACGACCAAGATACAGCCTTCAAGTTAAATCTCACTTTTGGATACATTCTTCGCCATAAAGAGACAGACCAGCTCCGTTAGTATTATCCCAGCAATAATACCCGGATGTTTGACCAGCCTTTCACCATTATCCATCGATCGTCCCTGGACATGGTACTGGAAAAATTAGAAAGCTTGGATAGTTTGGAATGGGTACGACAACAACGACAAAACACAAAATGGCAAGTGGAGATGACAACCAATGTTACGTTTTACGTCACTAAAATGATCGATCACCCTATCGGCGCTCCCATTCATCTCCCGGACTGGTTGAAACACAGAGAAGGCATACACGCCTTAGTAGGTGGCGTGAATGGGCCCTACACCAATCGGAAATGTTTATTCCGATGCCTGGCTATTCATCTCAACAAACGTCCACCCAAGAAATGTGATAAATTGGCCAACCAGTATTGGGAAAAATACTTACGTGAAAGGAACATGAAATATCGGGACTTTCGCGGGGTCCCGTTATCGCAGCTGGATGTGGTGGAAAATTTGTTTGACGTGAATATCGTCGTATACAAATTAGAGCAACACGTGGATGTCGACAATGACGCCCCACAACTCACCGCCCGACTCGTACATCGTTCCCCGGGGAAATACGACACAACCATGACATTGAATTTGTACGAAACGGACACTGGCGGGCATTTCTCGTACATCACGGACATCAACAGGTATGCCAAGTCATACATCTGTAGTAAATGCCAACGCGTGTTTGACCACTCTGGGCTTTTACATCGACACGAGAAAATTTGTGACCAGACCACCAAACGGAAATTCCCCGGCGGCGTATTCCACAACACTCCGACCATCTTTGAAGACCTGGCAGATGAGGGTATCGATGTGCCCATGGACCACCGTTATTTTCCGTACAGAGCGTGCTATGATTTTGAAGCCCTATTAGAACCCATGGAAAAGGTATCGGCTAAAATTCAATGGACCCAGCATCACATTCCTTTGAGTGTGAGTATTCACACCAACGTCCCCGGTTACGACACGGCTCCGGTGTGTTTCGTATCTAACGGGGACCCCCATGAACTGCTTACACGAATGATGAACTACCTTGAAACCCTCAGTCAAGTCAGTGCGGCACATCTCGCGTCGACTATCTACTGTGATGTATTAGCGGCACTTGATGCGCGTATTCCAACATTGGATGGGGAGGACGATACCGATGACGAAGACGAAAGTGAGGAACGCAAACCACCGAAACCCTATGCGCAGAAACTGAAACTGCGTTTATTGGAATACATGCACCAATTACCCGTCCTTGGATTTAACTCGGGCCGATATGATTTGAACTTAATCAAAGAATTCTTGTACCCGTACCTCGCTAAAGCTGGGAATGTGAAATTCATTATTAAGAAGACAAACAACCACGTCGCTCTATCCACAACTTCACTCCGATTCTTAGATGTACGTAATTACCTGGCGCCGAATTACAGCTATGAACAGTGTGTGAAAGCGTACGACTGCGCGGAGAGGAAAAGTTGCTTTCCCTACAACTACATGACGAGTCTCGAGCGTCTGGACGAAACCCAGTTACCACCCCAGGAGGCCTTTTACAACGATCTCAAAGGAGAAGCATTATCTACCACCCTGTATACCGAACTGCAACAGGTGTGGGTCCGTGAAGGAATGCAAACTCTCCGGGATTTTCTCGTCTATTACAACAATTTGGATGTCATCCCTTTTCTGGAAGCTACCGACAAAATGTCCGCCTTCTACCGAGATATGGGTGTCGACGTATTCAAAGACTGTGTTAGCATTCCCGGTCTGACCCTGCGGTATCTGTTCCAGGATTTACCCACGTTCTTCGCTCTCGTCGATCAGAAAGACGCCGACATGTTTGACTGTTTGAAGGGAAATATCGTAGGCGGCCCCAGTATTATATTCCATCGGTACCATGAGAATCAGCTGACCCATATCCGAGGAGAAAAATTGTGTGAGAAAATAATAGGATTCGACGCCAATGCCCTCTACCTATCGTGTTTGAGTAAACCCATGCCGGCCGGTCATTATACGCGGTGGCTCCCTGAGGGTCGAGAATTCAGAGCTCAACGATCTACGAAACATCAAGCAGAACAATGGCTGGATTGGGAAAGTCAGCGACGAGGCGTCACTATCCGTCACCAAGGCAACCACACGGAAAAGCGAATTGGAGATCGGCGCCTTCCCGTGGACGGATTTGCTATCATTGTAACGTGTACGAGCAGGACCAGTCGTGGTGTTTACGAGAAAACGAATCAATAACCGGGATTGCCCACTGGCATTCTGGCCGTCACCGTAGTTAGCCCCTTCACTAGTACAGATCCGGGGATCGAAGAGATGATCACAACCCTACAAGGATGACTGACGCTGATGTAAAGGTCTATTATGGTATATTCTGCACAAATAGTATACGCGATTACAGATAATAGCGTAGAACCGCGTGGCTTAGACAGAATGTCTAAGGAGATGTAACGTTATGGAATGGAATGATATTTACATATATATACAGACACTAGGAGAGTGTATGCAAATAAACTTGATGTTATATGCACGTAATATAAGGAAGCGTGTGCATATAAGCTTGATGTTATATACCAATAATATCAGAGTGTGTGCATATAAGCTTAATATTATATATAAAGAATATCAGAGTGTATGTATATAATTTTACAGTTATTTGTAGTGTTTTAAATTGGCATGGGCACGCGATAAGGGCGGCCTGGTTGCTGGCCCTTCTCTTCTGGGTATAAGGGCGGCCTGGCTGCTGGCCCTTCGCCTCTTCCGTCGTTGGAACGTTACGGATGTAACGCTCTCTCAATATATGGCACCCAGTCGTTGGAGCCTCTCCACGGATGTGGCAGCCCGTCGTAGACTTCTTCACCCCATGTCGTCGGAACGTCACGGCAGTGACGCTCTCTCAGGAAATGGCCCCAGTCGTTGGAACGTGACGGCTGTAACGCTCTTCCAATATATACCCCCAGTCGTTGGAGCCTCTCCACGGATGTGGCAGCCCGTCGTCTTCTTCACCCCCAAGTCGTCGGAGCCTGACCCTAACTTGTCAGCTCACCAGTCTGCTTCCCGCACAGGTAGGTATAGCACGGCGTCTCAACCCTTCCGGCTGCTGCGACCCGTCTATAGGCACGACCCGTGGCTACACAACCTCACGACGACCCCTTAGGTAAGAACCACGTACAGCTCACCCCCCGTGGCCGTCAGGACAATTACTTGGGTATATAATGTGTTATTATTTCATCTGGTACCGTTATAGCATCATTTCTGTCTGTAAACTGTCGATGGCGACCCTCTGCGACCCTCTGCGACCCGGTCGCAAGCCTCTGCGACCCGGTCGCAAGCCGTCTGCGACCTTTTGCGACCCGGTCGCAGGTCTGTAGATTTCACGGTTTATCGACGTTTCTCGGGAGAAGAAGTCTGCCTGTGCCGCCGCCTCCACCACAAACGGTCATAGCCACCGGTCTCGAAGCTTCCGAATCTGTCCTGGCCGGGTCACTACTGTATGCAGATAGACCTGGTCCCCAGGGACGAATCGTTGGGCCTTGGCCTTCAGGTTGTACAGACGCTTCTGCCGTTTCGGGGCCTTCCCACTATTTTCTCTCGCATCCTCGTGGACGTCGACTAAGTGGTCACGAAGGTCCCCGACCCACGGTACTGGCTCCGTCCCCTCACTAGGGGGAGCTCCGACTGTCAGATGAGCTGGTAGAGTCACCTCCCGGCCAAACGTCATCATATTCGGCGTATACCCCGTTGTCTCGTGTGCGCCTGCACGATACGCCATCAGCGTCAGTGGAATATATACATCCCAATTGTCGGGGTGGCGGGCGGCACTAGCATGAAGCATCTGGCCCAGGGTCCTGTTGAACCTTTCAACTTGGCCGTTAGACTGCGGATGGTACGGCGTCGTCTGCGTCTTCTTCATGCCGAGGATCCGACACATCCCCTCGGACACTTTGCTCTCAAAGTTCCGCCCCTGGTCCGAGTGTATCAGGGAGGGGACACCGAACCGGCTGACGTACAAGTCAATCACAGCCTGGGCCATCGTCTCCGCTTCTTGGTCCGGAAGCGCAGCAGCCTCCACCCACTTCGTGAAATAGTCACAGATGACCACAATATGCAGATTTCCTCTCATCGTCAGGGAGAGAGGACCCATCAAGTCCACGGCGATACGTTCCCCGGGGCATCCCGTCATCATCCCGCGGTGCTGTCCTCGGGGTTTCTTCCCGGCCTGCTTCCTCCGGCACCACTGCCGAACGTCACGTTGCAGGCCAACCCAGGTGTACGCTTGTCGCACCTTCTTCAACTTCTTGAACACACCTAGGTGTCCTCCAGTCGGGCTATCATGACATTCCTTGAGTATCCTCTTTTGAAGGGCCCTCGGGACCACCAGTAACTTAGCCTTCTCTCGGCCTCGCACGTCATACCAACGTCGCACTAGGAGATCCCCTTCCAGGGCCAAGGCGTCGTAGGCTCCCCACAGCGCTTTCGTTACCCCGCTGTGTTGACAGACTAGGTCCCACCGAGGTCTGGTACCAGCCTTCACCCATTCAATCACCGGAAGTAGCTCGGGGTCTGCAGCCTGGGCCGCTGCAAAGTCCTCGTTGGGTGGAGATATGGTCACAGCTCTGGCCGCCGCAGTCTCCCCGTCTTCGGTCTCGGAGGGACGACCACACTGCTTGCACGGACGTCTGCTCATCGCGTCAGCATTCTGATGCTTACGGCCCGGTCGGTGGACGATGTCAAATTGATAGGTCGACAGAGCTTGGATCCACCTTGCGAGTTGGCCCTCCGGCTCTTTGAATCTCATGTGCCACCTCAAGGACCCGTCATCGGTGCGCAGTAGAAACTTCTTCCCGTAGAGGTAATGCCGGAACGACTTAACGAAGTGGACCACCGGCAGGAGTTCGCGCCTGGTCACGCAGTAGGCCTTCTCAGCCTTGGTGAGTACCCTGCTGCCATAGGCCACCACTCTCTCCTGTCCGTCGATCTCCTGGGACAGAACGGCTCCGATGCCCCAACCGCTGGCATCCGTGTCCAGGATAAACGGTTTGGACATGTCAGCCATGGCCAGGATGGGCGCCGCTATCATCTTCTCCTTCAGGGTCTCAAATGCGATCTGACAATCGTCGGTCCACACGAAGCTCTTCTCCTTCTGGGTAAGTTGATGCAGGGGCGCTGCCACGGTCGCAAAGTCTTTGACGAACCTCCGATAATAGCTACACAATCCGAGGAAACTCCGTACCTCGGTCTGGGAGACTGGGGTGGGCCAGTCTCTGACAGCCTGGACCTTCTCCGGCTCCGTCTCGATACCAGCGCCGGACACGACGTGTCCCAGGTAGGTGACTTTTCGGGCGCCAATCACACACTTGGAGGGTTTCAACTTAAGCCCGTGAAGCTGTAGTCTCTGGAACACCACCTCCAAGTTGGCCAGCATCTCGGTAAACGTCTTCCCGAACACGATGATATCGTCGAGGTAAATGAGGCAAGTCTCGTAGTGCAGACCAGCCAATACCGCTTCCATCAGGCGTTCGAAGGTTCCCGGGGCGTTGCACAGCCCGAACGGCATAACGCGGAACTGGTAAAGGCCTTTCCTTGTAGCAAACGCGGACTTGCTTCGGTCTTCAGGCGCCAATTCAACTTGCCAGTATCCGGACATCAGATCGAGGGTAGACCACCACTGTGCCCCGTTCAGTGCGTCAAGACTGTCATCGATCCTCGGCAGAGGATATACGTCTTTCTCTGTGACGTCATTCAGGGCCCGATAATCAACGCAGAATCGAGATTTACCGTCCTTCTTCTTTACCAGGACGACAGGAGCCCAACACGGTCCCTCGGAGGGCTCTACCACACCTCGTCGTAACATCTCGTCAACCTGCTTGTCAATCTCCCATCGGGCATGAAGGGGCGATCTTCTAGGTGGAATACGGATCGGGGGTGCACTCCCCGTCTTTATTTGGTGTTGCACCCTGGTGGTACGCCCAAGGTCATCATCATCGGCAGCAAACAAACCAACGTGTCTACTCAGCATTTGTTCAACTTCCCTCAGCTGGGCTGCATTCAGGCCGTCTTTGGACTTCTCCAGCAGAGGCTGCATATATGCTGGCAGGGTCGTCGTCCGCGCCCTCGGCTCTGTAGGCTCTTCCGGAACATCACCCAGTGTGGACATACTACCACAGAAGGTACCAGCGTGAATGACTGTGGACTCATCGGAAGCGTTCAGCATACGAATAGGCACACTACCATCAGATGCAACTCGAGAAAGTGTTCTCGCCAGGACTAGGCCGGTCTTCTCGGTAAATGCGAGCTCCCCCTCTACTAGTCCAATCTCCCCCGGCGGTGCGTCTTCCACCCTGGCCGGGGCAAGCATCTGGGTTCTAGGCGGTATGGTGATGGTCTCAGCCAGGGCCAAACGATAACAATCGAAACTTCCTACAACCTCGCATTGCAGATACTTGCCTCCCAACTTCAATCGATGGCCTCTTGCGTCAAGTATACAGCTGTGGCGATACAGGAAGTCGTACCCCAAGATGGCGTCGATGGACAGATCTCCCACAACCAGCGTGTGCTTCCACACCGTCCCTCGGATCGATATTCTGAAGTCTCCCTCTCCGAGTAAAGGCATATGGGAACCGTCAGCTACCTTGATGGACTGGTACCGGGAGTCTCGAAGGACTGGTTTCACATCTGGGTCAAGCTGTTCCCATATCCGGCGGCTGATCAAGGAGATAGATGTTCCGGAGTCCACACAGCACATCACCTTCACCGGCCCGATGGACGCGGGTAGGTATATCCCTGCTTCTCCCTGGTTATGAAGCGCAGGCTTGGGTCCCTGGGGCTTTGGTGGATTCCCGGAACCGGACGGTCGTCTCGGGGGCGGGGAGGGTGAACGTCTAGGGCACGCCGCCCTAAAATGGCCGTCTTCTCCGCACCTCCAACATCCCCGTCGTGGTTGTCGGCCCGCCCTCTGCCCCCGCCTTGAACTTGAGCGTCCCCGTCCCGGGAAGCGCCTCTTAAATTCTTCCATCAAGGTAGCAATCTCTGCTCGAAGTCGGGCCTGCGCGTCCTCATCATCCTCAGGAACGTCAGCCGCGATGTCTTCTCCTGTAGCGGCTCTTGCCGTGGGGTCGGGACGTCGACGCTGGGCGTCTTGGAAGGCCTCTACTTCCACTGCTGCATGTACAGCCTCGTCTAGGGACTTCGGGCGGCACTGCCAGACTTTAAACCGTAGGTCTTCTCCAATTGCCTCGAAGAATTGGTCACGGGCCAGGGTGTCTTGGACCTCATCGCCCGCGTCTGGGTAAGCCATCTGGCCGAGTCTCACCAGAGCTTGGCCCAGTTCAGGTAGACCTTCTCCCCTTTGTCGTCGCCTTGACCTAAGCTTGGATTTATACAGCTCCGTTTGGTTAGGGGGTGCGAAGCGTCTCTCCAAGGCATCACGTAGGCAGATGAAGTTTGCCTCCCCTGGTTTCATCTTCAGACTAGAGAGGATCTGTTGTGCTGGTCCCCGCAGGGAGACGGCCAAGTGTTGTCCCTTCTCTTCCGCCGTCCACCGGTTCAAGGCTGCGCAATGCTCAAAATGTACCAGGTGATCTCTCCAGGGCGTGCCCCCATCATATGTCGAAGCCTTAATCCACATCTTACGGGAAGGGGGCATGGTCGTAACTGTGGCCGTCCCACTAGTGTCAGCCACTGAAAGGCGCACTTCTGCGCGGGAAGTAAACGTGGTTGCCTCCGCCCCCGTTGTCTCAGCCCCGGCGGTGGCGGGATGTCCCCTCTCCTCGGCCACTGAATGCCGCCCTCCTGCGGTCCGGTCGCAAACCGTCGGTTCCCGTATAGGCTGGTCCATGGAGGTTCTGGTAGTACTCTCCCCTTCTATCCTAGGCCTGGAGGTGTATTCCGGGGACCCTACCATCGACTGATTGAACGTCGCCTGCATGGTATGCATCTGTGCCTGTAAATTTTGGAGGCCCTCTAACAGCACCCGATTGGTCGACGAGGTCTCGGTCTCGACGATGGCGGGCGTTGACAGCTCGGACGGGGCTTCTACCGGTCTCACATCTTCTGTCGTCGCCAGCGTCGCAGTCCCAGGTGACCCCACCCTCGATCGCCCTCTCCCCTGTAGGATAGCCCGTAGACCCGCTATGTCCGGACGTCTCGGTGTGGTCGCTGGAGTACTCATGGTTAATGGCGTTGTCGGCACGTCGTTGTCGGTCATCTCAAGTAGTCGGTTGTTCTCTTCTGTTGTAGATCAGGCCAGATCCCACCGCTGCCACCAGTTTTCTACGTGTAACGTGTACGAGCAGGACCAGTCGTGGTGTTTACGAGAAAACGAATCAATAACCGGGATTGCCCACTGGCATTCTGGCCGTCACCGTAGTTAGCCCCTTCACTAGTACAGATCCGGGGATCGAAGAGATGATCACAACCCTACAAGGATGACTGACGCTGATGTAAAGGTCTATTATGGTATATTCTGCACAAATAGTATACGCGATTACAGATAATAGCGTAGAACCGCGTGGCTTAGACAGAATGTCTAAGGAGATGTAACGTTATACCGCGTGGCTTAGACAGGATGTCTAAGGAGATGTAACGTTATGGAATGGAATGATATTTACATATATATACAGACACTAGGAGAGTGTATGCAAATAAACTTGATGTTATATGCACGTAATATAAGGAAGCGTGTGCATATAAGCTTGATGTTATATACCAATAATATCAGAGTGTGTGCATATAAGCTTAATATTATATATAAAGAATATCAGAGTGTATGCATATAATTTTACAGTTATTTGTAGTGCTTTAAATTGGCATGGGCACGCGATAAGGGCGGCCTGGTTGCTGGCCCTTCTCTTCTGGGTATAAGGGCGGCCTGGCTGCTGGCCCTTCGCCTCTTCCGTCGTTGGAACGTTACGGATGTAACGCTCTCTCAATATATGGCACCCAGTCGTTGGAGCCTCTCCACGGATGTGGCAGCCCGTCGTAGTCTTCTTCACACCGCGTCGTCGGAACGTCACGGCAGTGACGCTCTCTCAGGAAATGGCACCCAGTCGTTGGAACGTCACGGCTGTAACGCTCTCCCAATATATACCCCCAGTCGTTGGAGGCTCTCCACGGATGTGGCAGCCCGTCGTCTTCTTCACCCCCAAGTCGTCGGAGCCTGACCCTAACTTGTCAGCTCACCAGTCTGCTTCCCGCACAGGTAGGTATAGCACGGCGTCTCAACCCTTCCGGCTGCTGCGACCCGTCTATAGGCACGACCCGTGGCTACACAACCTCACGACGACCCCTTAGGTAAGAACCACGTACAGCTCACCCCCCGTGGCCGTCAGGACAATTACTTGGGTATATAATGTGTTATTATTTCATCTGGTACCGTTATAGCACCATTTCTGTCTGTAAACTGTCGATGGCGATCCTCTGCGACCCTCTGCGACCCGGTCGCAAGCCGTCTGCGACCTTTTGCGACCCGGTCGCAGGTCTGTAGATTTCACGGTTTATCGACGTTTCTCGGGAGAAGAAGTCTGCCTGTGCTGTGCCTTGTCTTTTCTTTACTGTCTGTAACTTGTATCTTGTCTTTTGCCGTGTCTGTTCTTTACTGTCTGTAATCTGTGTCTTGGCTTTACTGTACAGTCTGTAATCTTTGTGCTCTCTTTAACACCGGTAAAACGAAGCCCGCCTGTACCGTATCTTGTCTTTGCTGTACCGGCTGTAATATCTGTGGTCTTTTTCACCCCCGTACAGCGTCTGTACAACCGTCCGCGACCCGGTCGCAGAACTAGCAGCCTGCCCGATATGTCGTCGAATAACGGTAGGAGGGTTTGGCTCTATTATCCCCGTATTTATGGTACAGTTGCATATGTTTTCTGAGGGTAGAGGGAACCCCTATCGTCATATACCGCTTCACGACCGATGACACCGACACATAAATAATACTGCCCACGTCCCAGTGCCCGGGTTGTTCAGTAAAACAGTGCCAATATCATACAATCTACTGGTATTGACCTATATCCTTATTTTGTACTGATGTCTGATCATGTTAATTACCGGAATGTGCTACGCGGTAATACATGTCATGTTACAGTATTATAGAATACCCCCAGACTACAATAAACACGCCAGTCGGTTTTCCCACTCTGTCGTGTTCCCTATACTATAGTACACCGCGCAAACACGTTTCCACACTGAAAATGCAAGCCGGCAAATTCGCATTGGTTTTGCGTGTTTTTCACAGGTTGTACTAGCTACAGGATTTACAATCTTTTAGAATCCCAGGCCAAAACAATTACATTTGCGACTCGGTCGCAAAGTGTGCCAAAATCAACAATTCAGGCTGTACCTGGCGTGCTTTCTCCAGAGCTGGCTTTCTGGTCTGACGTCGCTTGGAATGTCTGCACGAGTTTATATAGTGTGTCCACTCTCCGCACCCGAAAAGTCCCCACAGGAAGTTTTCTCACGAACGGAGACGTTTCGCCTGCAATGAATTATCGTCTCTCACAGCGAAATTACAGTTCATAGTCCATAAACTAGAATGGCATCCCAATCTAGAACCTGTAGAGAATATTTCACGTAAACGGCAACTCCTATCTTGCTCTGGTAAGCGAGAAATACGGTGGAACCCATTTCCATACACTGCCTTGCTCGTCGCTGAAGATACGTGTCAAGGTCGTTCGCCGCATTCCTTTCATATCACCCTGCGGATTCAAACTGTTCCCTACACAAACGGTTAACCGTTACATCATCAATACAGTACCGACCGTGTTTCAATTTCACGGCTGTTATTGGCACGGTCATGAGTGTTCGTTCGCGGGAGGGCGCTATAACGAGCGCCGTGGACTGACCCCGGCCGCCTCACGTGAAGAAGTACAGCAGAATCGAGATTACATTTGTGGACTGGGCTATGCCTATGAACAGCTATGGGAATGCGAATTCCACCACATGCAACGTCGTCAACTTGGGTTATACTCGTTCTTACACGCTCACGACCGACTACTGGATTATCGGACTGTTATCACCATGACCGACATCCTACGCACTGTTGAGACGGGAGACCTCTATGGATTCGTGGAATGTGATCTGCACGTCCCTGACCACTTGAAAGACACGTTTGGCGAATGTCCGCCAATCTTCAAAAACACCGAGGTGAGTCGAGATGATATCGGAGCCCATATGCGCGCATACGCTGAAGAACACGACTACCTAACGCGACCACGGCGTATGTTGATCGGCAGCATGTTCGGCGAAAAAATCTTGCTCGGTACCCCTCTGCTTCAGTGGTATATGAGGCACGGACTGGAAATTACGAAAATATACCAAGTCATAGAATTCACCCCCCAGGCTTGTTTTGAGAAGTTCGCGAACGACGTGACTACCGCCCGTCGCCAAGGAGACGCCGACCCCAGTAAAGCCATCATCGGGGAAACGATGAAATTACTTGGGAACAGCGGATATGGAAAAACGGTAACGAACCAGGACCGTCACGTGACCGTGAACATTTGTACCACGAAACAAGCCCGCAAACGCGTGAATTCGCCTCTATACCGACACATGGAGATGATTGACGACACCACCTACGAAGTGACGTCAGCCAAAAAGACCATCACATATAACCTGCCGCTCCAAATAGGATGTATGGTGTACCAGCTGGCCAAACTGCGAATGCTGGAATTCATATACGATTTCATGGGCGTGTATTTCCACCAATCAGACTGGCAATTGATAGAAATGGACACCGATTCAGCATACATGGCCGTTTCCAACCCGGACTGGGAGTCACTCGAATTACAGAATTACGTGCACAATATGAGGCGGAACGGGACCAGTGGCTACCCCGACGCGACCACTACACCTACGACAAGCGGACGCCCGGCCTGTTTAAACTAGAGTGGAGCGGTGATGCCATGATCGCCCTGTGTTCGAAAACTTACTTTTGTGACGGTGATGACAACAAATTCAGTTGTAAGGGGGTGAGTCGACGCGACTCCAACATCAACAAGGCCCTGTACCTGAATGTCCTCCAGAGCCAGGCCAGTGCGAGTGGCACTAACCGAGGTTTCCGTATCATCGACCACCAGATGCGCTCGTATACCCAGGAACGGGACGCCTTCACGTACTTCTACCCCAAGTGCAAAGTCCTGCCCGATGGTGTGACTACAACCTATCTTGACATTTAGAGTGATAAATACGAACACTGCGAATATTCCACTGGACTAACGAACTGTTCTATAATTCAATTTTTATGGGTACCAAACGCCTTTGATAAGACAGTTATATGTTCTATGAGCACTGATGATATTGCACCGGACTAACGAATTAACTGTTGTATATAGGTTCAATAATTCAATTCAATTTTATGGGTACCAACCGCCTTTGATAAGGCATGATAAGAGGAACTCACTGTTGTATATATGTTCTATGAGTACTGCGGCTATTGCACCGGCCTTGTTGGGCTGAATTAACTGCTGTATATATGTTGTGTTTTCTGTTATAAAATGTGTGTTTCTTCCATACAACATTGTGAGTTTGGGTTATTTTGTATACCGTAGTTAGTAAGAGCTAATTTGATGGTATTGACCATCATGACCGCCTTTATGGCCCCCTCGCTGCCCCCTGCTGTTCTAGGGGGAGATAACTCCAGATTGTGAGCCGGTAGTGACCTTTTGACACGGATGTGACGTCATAGGCGTATCAGGCGATAACCCGCGCACTTCCGGCGATAATCCGCGCTGCGTGCCGGATGATCCAGCGCGCGCGCGCTGCGGGCCGGGGGAAAACCTCCAGTCAGGGTGTACATTCCGTGGGACTACTTTCTGCCCGAGGAGGCAGACCGCATCACCGCGGATGAATACAAAGGTCAAAGAACTATTTTTGACCTGCAAAAATTGGAACTCTCCTGTATTCGGAGGTATTTTTTTTTGGTCACAAGACTGGTGGCGCCCTCTGGCGGCTATCTTCGGAAAAATTGTTCAAACAGAGTTATCTGCCCTTAAATAAGACCGAATCGGTGTTTTATATACTACTTCGGTCTGGGTGAATCGGGCGTGACTTTGGAGAGGTATTCCTCCGTGGTGATGCGGTCTGGCGGTGATGCGGTCTGCCTCCGCGGACAGAAAGTAGTCCCAAATACGTGGGTTTTCGTGAGAATGTTCGGCAATCTTCAAGGGCGATAGGGTCCCCTTGTGAACCGATTGGGTCGAGTGAGGTGTCAAAGTGAAGCGCTCCACCAGGGGTGCACTCCACACTTGCCACGGTTTCGTACAAATGGCCCCTCCCTAATTTCATAATAAGGAAGTTCGCCTGTTTTTGACAGCATGGCAATTCTTCTTCCCTCTCTACTAATTGATATTTATAGTATCACCCTGCTGGACGTAATCATTTCTTCAAACGAGGATATACATGTAACAATTGCTTGCTTATCGCACCTACGCGCCACTACAGAGTTAAAGGTTTCCGGAATTGAATATCTGGCAGGCCGAAATCCTCACTTTTTCGGGGAACGAAAATAATGATTCCTTTATGGTGATAAAATTTTACAAAAAACGAGTAGGTCGACCCCTGTTTTTCCCCCCTTTTTAAAATGCCCGTTGGACGGAGAAACTTTCACATGTCTAACAAGAAAATCATTTCGTTTGTTTTTTCTGAATGGTGGGTCGAATTTGACACATTTTTGTACATTTTATGGAGTTTTTCAGAAAAGTTGAGGAAGGTTTAAGGAGGATTGCATGTCTTTCCTTTTCAATTTGAATAGCTCACTTGTCTCCTGGAATAATGGCATGAGTGTGGCCATTCGGAAAATATATACTTTACGGGGGTTTTGTTAAAATTTTTACATATATTTAAGGCCGAAGACCCGAACTCATGTCTTTTTTTAACCGCACATGATTTAGGTGTGGAATGCACCCCAGGGCTATCCAGACATGGGTGGGTGCATGTAAAATTGGGATTTATCCCGAAAATATAAAAAGCGGAACACGGACTTTACCCCTACAATAGGGGGAAACTCCTATCAACCCTATCCCAAAGGGCTAATATCGGCCCCTGGCTTATCGGGGCCTGCTGAGAGAGGTAGGGTGGGGGAGTGAGTGTATGTAAATTTAGGATTTGTACCGAAAATATAAAAAGCGGAACACGGACTTTACCACTACAATAGAGGAAAACCCCTATCAACCCTATCTCAAAGGGCTAATATCGGTCTCGGGCTTATCGGAGTCTGCATATCAAGTCATGGGTGGGTGCATGTAAAATGAGGATTTGTCCCCGAAAATATAAAAAACGGAACACGGAACATCAACCCTATCCAAAAGGGCGAATATCGGTCCCCCGGGCTTATCGGGGCCTGCCGAGGCTGGCAGGGTGGGTGTATGTAAATTGAAGATTTGTTCCCCGAAAATATAAAAAGCGGAACACGGACTTTACCCCTACAATAGGGGAAAACTCCTATCAACCATGTCTAGTGGGGGCTAATATCGGTCTCCGGGCTTATCGGGGCCTGCCTATCAAGTCATGGGTGGGTGCATGTAAAATTAGGGTACTCATCTTACATCCGGGTTCTTCCCATGTAGGTTACTACGCAGGTCACGTGGTTTGGTGGGTCTGCGCAAGTGTGTGACGTCACTTCCGGTTTTCAAAATAACAAAAAACTACCTCCGAACACAGAAGAGTTCCAATTTTTCATTAGACCTTACACGTGTGGTCCGGATTTTCCATCCGGGTTTTCCCCCGGCCCGGCCCGGCCCGGCCCGGCCCGGCCGCACGCAGCGCACGCGTTATCCGGCCGCGCGCAGCGCGCAGATTATCCGGCCGCGCGAGCGGATTATCCGATCACACGCCTGCGAGGGTGAATTTCGGGTCAAAAGGTCAAAGGTCACATTCAGGTCAAAAGGTCCCCCTTCCGGCAATGTTCGGCCCTCTCCGGTCCAATAGATAGCCTTTATCCGCCCACCCGAAGCACCCATGGAATACACAGGGTCCCCGACAATATCGCCAGCACTATGCCCATGTTAAATGGTCAGTGGGGAACCCTCAGTATTTCCCAGAACCGTATTAGCACGAAAAAATACATGAAACCATGGAACTTATAGTAATAAACATCATCTGTAGGTGTTGGACGAGTCTCCACTCGCCATCTTCCTGGTCTTTACCCTCACCTCGAACCTCTATAGTTTTTTCACTTCACCTGTTGCTCTTGTAACGTGTAACTCCTCGTCAAAAAATTTTGTGCTGGAATGCCCGCTCTTAACCTAGACCAAAATATGTACTTGGTCTGTGGGCTGATTTCATTGGCTCTCTATTTTACTGCAGTGCTCTTGCATTGTTTTCTGGACATTGGTTGGTTACATTTGGCCCCATCCTAGGCCACTGATTGGCTACTTTCTCAACGGTGTTCAAGGCCAGTTTGACTGAATCACACATGTCTGTTATAGCCTTCATGGCCGCTTGTTTTATGCTCACACAGGAAACACATAAGACAGGTTTTTTTGGTGAGATCTCATTTTGTTTTTATTCAACAATAAATAACAACAACAACGTGAGAACAACCACGTGAAAACTGAAGCCCAGAACAGGGGGGTTGTACATAGAAATCGATAGAACTTAAACTCAGAACAGGGGGCTTGTACATTGAAATCGATAGAACCTAACCCAGAACAGGGGGCTTGTACATTGAAATCGATAGAACTTAAGCTCAGAACGGGACTTGTACATTGAAATGTTGGGCGGTCCAGTCATATACGAGTACATCTCGGTCCTCGGCCTTGGGGTACTCGTCAAACATCTGTATGATGATAGATAAGGTTCTTCCCCGGCATCGATGGTACAGGTAAAACAATCAATATTGTCTGCACACGCTACTGGTCAGGCGTTGCAATGTTTGACTGTTCCAACACCACGTCTCTGTGCCTTGATCCATGAAGTCTGTTAAATCGGGATGGAGCGGTGGCAGGCCGTACGGGTCAAAGTATTCGCCCAGCTGTTCTGTCAAATACACGGCCACCCAATGTTCACCGGGTCGATCCATCGGGTCCGTGTTGAGAACGTAATGGGAACACATCTCGGGCGAACACCCCTTTAAAGACCATACGTGTCCCTGGGTCATTTCACGGTGGTTATCTGGTCTGTATCCAGGTTAGGTGGCAAAGTCACACAGGACGTTGCGCGCCTTGTCCACTTGAATAATGTTGTCAAACTCGGCGTAGCAGATCATAATGACGGTGGTCCGGAGGGCTCGTGCAAAGTGGATTTCCAACCGTAAATTGCCTTGCTTGGCGAGGGCCAGCTGATGGTCGTTCTCTAAGGTGGGGGTCAGATCGAAACAGAACAACGTGTATCCGTTCGCGTAGTCCTCCCGACTGATCATATTCCCTTCGTCCTGGTTGATTTGACCGGTGGTTGTAAACTGATAGGCTCGAATGAAATTTCCGCGCCCAAAGTTCGGTGTTAAGGCCGTGGCAGGGACCTGTTGTCCGTCCACATGCAGGGCCACAAAATTGATGCCGAAATGTTTAAAGTCAAACGAGTTCTCTGGGTAGGCTCCGCTGAAACTGGTATTTTTCCACACAGGCCAGGATCAAACGTTTGGGTAGTTCCCCCAGGAACAGGTTTTCTTTGTTGGCGCTCATATTTCCAGCAGGCACAGAAAACACTTTGGTTTGCACACGTCTGATAGGGTACTGGGCAGGTTTTGTTTCCAAGGGTTTGAGGTGTCCTAATTGAACGGCTGGATTCGGTTTCACTTTTCGGACATACAGGACTGCGTCTTGGATGAGGATCCTATAGTCGGCTACATGCCCCTCTACGTCAGTGGCCATCAAGGCGAAGGTCGGAGGCGCCCGTATCAGTTGGATTTTGACGGGGATCTTGTTCAAGAGGTACCGATCTTGCATGAAAATATCTGCGTGCAATCGACCCATGAAATCCACCGAGGCGCCGCTCGCGGTGAAAGCCTTCCGTTTGTTATATCCCGGATTGTCCACCGTGCCCATGTGCTCGGCTATGTCCTGGTAGAATAAAGCGGCTTTCAGCGGAGATTTTTTAGCCTCTCGTTCATACGACAACAGCGTCTCGATGTAGGCTCGATAGGGGTACGTGTTGGTCGAGTCACTGATGAGTTTGTCGCTGAGAAAAATATTCACCTGTTGAAACATAGAGTGCAGCCAGAGATTCGTCGGGCCCACCGTGGAATTGTCGACGATTCTGGAGCCATCCCCATTAAGATTTCGGCTTTCACATACAAGTACGTATGGGCTAAATCCACAGAGGCCGTATCCGCAATACTAATGGTGAACTCGATGGGCCCTGTTTCGTTGATGCTGGAGAGCGGGAGATGCTCCACCCATAATCCTTGTTCGACACTGGTCTGTGTGGGCGGGACGGTCTACAAATCAAATTCACTGTTGGTGGAGGGCAGGACTTTGCGTGGATTAAGGACATGTTATAAGAAAAGATATCCCGGGTCTTCGATGTGCGTCGTCGCTGGGCGGTCGTCGACTGGTGCGTGATCTCGGTGATTTTATTCCCCACGGTGCGTTGTGGTTTGGCGACCAACACACATCTTGCTTCTTGGGCCGGTCCTTTCAGGGCTTCTGTTGGTGCCGTACCGCCCAAGACATCGCCGGCGACTTGCAGTCCACTGCGTACCGCTTGTTTACCGATTGCTTTCACCCTACGCGTCACCAAGGGTAAGAACGTTTTGACGATGCTCCCGAGTATGTTCCCCAGCCCATGTCCTCGTTGCATGCGTGCACCGCTAAAGACCGGAAGGCCACCCCCCCCCCCCGCCTGTTGGCCATAATAGTCTATATAACTGCGTGCATCGCACTCGTAAGGTACTATCATTATACAAAGTGGGGAGAAAGTGCTTGTCGGAAAAGAAGTGTCAGCACAACTTTCCCTCGTTGGAATGCGACCGGTCGTCCCGTGTTATCTCTTATATCCACCGTGATCGTGTTGATGTCGATTTGTGGTACGGGTAGGTAGAGCATGTGGGTGAAACTGTGGGTGACTTGATCTCCATACAGTTTTTTTAATGGGGACCACCCGTAACAGAGGTGTGTAGATATCGCCCACGATGTGGTTGTCGACCACATTCGAGTAGACGTAGAGTCCGTACATACCCGACTTCATATCCATCGGGATCTAGGCATGGTCCTCGGATGGACCGGTGTAGGTGGGGTGAGGGAGACCCAACATTTGCTGTAGGATAGGACTCAGTACGACACTCACGTTGGCGGTGAGGATGATCTGTGCCTTGTCGTTGTGTGCGTTGTAATCGAAGTCCACGCGATTCTTGAAGGGAAAGGTTTTCATGGGTTTTAAAGTATTTGTGACCTCCCGTAGAGCCTTATAATGCAACAGTCTTGTCAGCCCCTGTATGAGCTCCTTGGGGGTATCGTATTGGCCTTCGGGGAGAGTGAGTCGGGTGTCTTTTCCTTCGTAGGTCACCTCGTACCACACTTCATTGGCTCGCACGTTGTACCACGAGTAAGGGTACTGGATATCCACGAGTCCACATTCCCATCGTCCAGGTAGTAAATGCAACGGTTGCGGTAACTGGGTCACGTACTTGGCCAAGGTGTTGTCAGGAAACACATTGAGCGAACCGTTACTGGGTAGGGTGAGGTAAAACATGGTGACTGAGCTTTCCTGCTGCTGCTAGGTGTTCCAGGCCTTGGGTGGTTGTACCCGGCGTCGTGTTCGCCGCGGTGACTTCCTACGTGTCACGGCTCTGGAGATGTGGGGTGTCTTGATCAAGGGTGGTTTTTTAAAGGAGTGAAAAGAAGGCGCCCGTCTTTGTGGTGTTTTGGGGGTTGACTCCGGTTCCCACTCGCCTTCCCAAGTATGTGATAGTCGTTGTGCGTGCACCGGCTAGTCAAGCTGCATCCAGGCCCAGCGTTGGGGTTTCCCACCAATTCCTGTGGTACATGCATGTCTTTCAAGCCTTGAACGAAGACCTCCCATCCTCGAGGATCCGCGTGCGACCTGCGTTGACGCATCAGGTCATTCACTAAATCCGTCATGTGGGCACCGGGGACCACCTGATTCTGTGCCAGTACATGTAGTTCACCTTTATCATTCCAAGTCATGTTAGGATTCTGTTTCATCCGTTGTAATTACAAGCGTCTAGTCCGTCATTCATAATCCAGCCGTCGTCCATTAGAGAATATCCGCGTCCATAATCCAAAGACCTATTCCATTTTCCACAGGCCAGCTTGTTTCTTGAACGATGCAGGTACACTCTTCAGGACTTCGTCTTCCACCCACTGTGGGGCTGTGGATGGTACCCCTGGTAATGGCGGCTGTTGGGAGCGGTACTGAGGTCGGCGGTGTGTCGCGTGGTGGTGGTGCTGGGGTAGAGAGGGTTTTGTATTGGTCCATGAACGTCATGTACCGTTGGACCAACTCGGGTGGGGCCGTCTTCAATACACGGAGCGTCGGGGCGTGCTTCCGTACACGCGCAGACATCATGTACAACTAATGCAAGAACCCACAACTCTGCCCTTTTTATCCTTTTGCGGGCTACCTCCTGAATATTGAACAGAGACAAAGTCAACCATGATGTGGTATTAATTCTTTTATTATCCCCATCATCAAACACACATCCCAGCTAGGGGAGCCACTGTGGGTGTGTTTACATTATTACATTATGTAAACGTGGTGGGTCTCTCCGGGAAAGATTCCGGTCCGTAGTCGAAGGTGATCGGGGGTGGCTTGCTTGAGGTCGAAGAGCATATATCCGTGCTGAGGGGCTGTCGCATCTTTAAAGGCTTCCAACGCAAACGGTGTGCGGCCGGGATACATCTGTCTCGCCAGGTGCAGCAGTTGAGTGGTATCTCTCGGGTTTTTGAAGACCACCAGGTAATGGGCATTTAAGCTGATGTTCCGATGTTCTTTGTTTTTACTGAACAGATTCTGCACAATGTAGATGATGCTGAACCGTCAATGATGGCTGCCTTTGGCAAAGAGGTGGGTGACGCGCGCATCCGTCTTCGCCATGAGATCATCCAGAACCACCAAGGTGTCCGGTTCCAAATCGGCCAGGTTGGGTAGGCCTTCCACGAACGTGAGGTGGTGCATTGCTGCATAAGCCGCCTGCCATTCTCCGTAACATCACACGACTCGGACAATGGGTGGGGTGATCATGCTGTCGGCGTGTTGAAGGAGCTTCATGACAAAGTGCGTTTTACCGGAGCCCGTCGGTCTTGCGATGACGCGAGTGAAGGGATGTTGCCACCGAGGGTCCATGGTTGGAGGTGTATCCTCTGTCGTGGTAACCCGCTATTGTAAATTTGGTACGAGTGAACTGGGGTGGTGGTGGGTATAACAACAACGTCTGTCGTCGTTGTCGATGGGCGTTCACTGTGAGTGATGAAATCCTGTGGGTTTTGAGACGTAGTGGGTGTACTTAGTGTAGAGCTCGATGTGGACTGTATACTTGGTGTGGAACTCGACGTGGCTTGCACACGTGGTGTGGTGAAGATGACTGGGCTCGTTTCGATCACGGGGTTGACTGGTGTAGAGAAGGTCTGTAGACTGGTTTGACTGCCACTCACAGCTGAAGTTCTAGATTGGTTAAGTAGAGTGCTGAGATAGGCTACGTCGTAAAACACACCTCCGTACAACACATTCAGCAGGGTTAGTAATATCACCACAAAGCCTACTTGCGCTTTGCGCGTTTTGGGAGACGCTGTGTTCAGAGGCAGCTGCTGTTTGTCCATAGCACCGTGTTCATGGTCGAACGTGGAATGAAGGATGGCGGTAGTGGTGTCTGGCTTTATAGTCGTTTCACCTGGTTGGCAGCGACCCAGGAATTGAAGGAACTGGGCCAGCCTTGCCATTTGACGAAATGAAATAGTTTGCCACGTCGGCGTTCCGTTTTCAAAATCTGCTCCACTGTGTAGTAGTCTTGCTTTGTTTTTACGACAGGCTGTAATTCCGTCTCGTAAAACGTCCCTAGAAACGGTTCCCCTTGAAGATCTTCCAGTTCATAAACTCGCTGCTGTCGTGGAAGTGCTCATCGCTCCAGTTGGGCAAGTAACGTAACGGAAGCCTTGGTCTCGTTGTACGTATGGAAGAAAAACACCTTCTGGGCTTTCAGAAACTGTTGGAACGGTCTGTTGAGGAATTCCGTGCCTTCGTCGGTTTGCAAATCCAAGGGTTTGCGTCCGGTCTTGAAGATGTCCTTGAACGCCGCTATGAGATTCGCCCCCGTTTTCGTCCGGATGAGTACCACCCACGCACGCTCGAGATATATCGATTCCCATCGTTGTGTTTGGCAAAGGCGCTGATATCGACCAAATCCGCTTGCCATTGGGCATCTAGTCCTCCCACGATGACCCGGTTCTGTGGAAAATGACGACGGACAGATCGATGTAATGTATAGGTGTCTTGTTTTTTTCAATCAATTCGGACTTGGGCACGTTGTATCCCATGGGGTTTGGCCGCTCGATAGAGAGCCGACAATGCACTGTAGGCCGCCGGACTGTCGGGACTGTAGCATAAGTTATCCAACACCACCTCCCAGCTCTTCATGGTGACAAATGATGATGGACCCTGACTCTATTGTTTATTTATAACGGGTATCGGGCGTGTAAGGTATCGAAGACCTGTTTCGGTCTATTAACGCTAGTAGTAGGTAAAGCACGGATCCGTTATCATTTTGCCTGGGGAGATA